>JAGFZM010000093.1:1830773-1873273 GCA_017657215.1 Limnothrissa miodon | reverse complement strand
GAGCTGCATAGCACAAAATTACGTTACTGTATTTGGACTGACAATACTTGCATGTTTTATATCTCTGAAAAACTGAAGGTGTTTTTGATCAGTTTATTGTGCTTTCTCTATTGTGTTTTTATCACTGGTGTTTTGGACTGAATATAATTTAGTGTTTTCTGTGTGTGTGGTGTTGACAGCAAGAGTCAAACAGTTCAGACTATTCATAAATGGTTTTTGTTATCACTGGTGTCTTTTGTTGCTGCCGTGCCACTACTCTGAAACTGGACTGAAGTGCCTCCACGGCTTTTGACCTTTGACCTTTTGACTTCCCTTGAGTAGGTCTGCACTGTCTAATCTGATTAGGATCTAATAGGAGTGTTTGCGGTGTCTCTGTCTAAATCCTCTCACCTGTAGTTTGGTGTTGAGGGCTTGCAGTCGGACACAGTTCTCCTGCAGGGAGATGGAGTGGCGCTGCAAGGTGTCCAGCTGCTCCCGTAACCCGCCACAGGTCACCTGACTCTGAGACAGCTGGGCCTGCAGGGCCTCCCGCTCCTTCTGAAGAGAGGCATTCTGGGAAGGGGTTAGAAGTTCAAGATCAGTAAGGACTGTAATCAGGAAGTGTCTGTTCTATTATTAGAGCACAACAGGCTTCCAGCTTCAAGTACTTTCTTTACGCTCTGATTACTTTTGAATTGAGTTGAGCATTAAATTCATTGTCACTGGCTTTATACCAACTCCAAAGTGTATCTCTTAGAAAACAAACCATTCCCAATGGGAAAAAGTCAGCACACCTCTCTCTCCACATCGATCAGCCTCTCTTGTTGCCCTGCGCTGGATGGGCTGTGGTCCCTGGGCAGTCTGCCCCCTGCTGGCTCAGGCTTTCTGGAGGTCTGCGGCCCCACCTCAGGGACATCCACACTAGTCTGGCCGTTCTGGTGTGAGATCAGCTGGGGCGCTGCAGTCGGCGAGGACTGCTTGTCTGGTTCAGGGGCTTCTGTCACCCTGGCACTTGGCTCTGGTTCTGTTTCTGCTTTCTGGGCAGCTGACTCGATGGCCAGTTTGAGGTCGGCCTCTGACCGCTCCAGCCTCCGTGCCAGCTCTGCTGCCTGATTGGTCAGCTCCCGAGAACGGATCTTCTCATTGGCCACCTCCTGCGCTTGGAAGAAGAGCGTAATTTTTGTAGCTTGTAAACAACACAGGGGACACAACCAATGTTCTTGAACTCTCAATACCACAGACCTCAGTGAGGGAACTGATCTGTTTTTTCCCTTCAGTGTTCTGCACAGAAAGGCTCTGGAGTTCTCGCTCAAGGTCCTGCAATTTGGAGGTCAGCTCTTTAAGACGGGTAATCTCTTGGCAAGCCCGTCTATAAAGAAAAATAAAGAGAGAGTGTTTGTATGAGGAAGAATAATAGAGAGAGAGAGAGAGAGAGAGAGAGAAAGAAAGGAAAAGGGACATTGCGTAAGAGACTACGTAAAAGTAAGTGTGCAAGAGATGGATGAGGAGTCAGGACAACATTTACAAATGGCCTCATGTCAAGGTCTAAAGAAACAAAGGCCCTGTTAAATAGCATTACCGATGTTTGGGACTGCAAACTGGGCTATTTTCAAAATTGGTTGCACCGCCATTAAAAAGACAAACGATTCACGCTTCCCTGGACCAAACAACGGGCTAATCAATGAAAGGTGAAGAAATACAGTCCTAATCCTTCCAAAGTGCTGTAACAGGCAAAATTCTAATTCTGCATCCTTTGACATTTATTTGTTATGCTGTTGTTTATTTTTCTTGAAAACGTATTAATATATCGATATTTTCTAGTCTGTGGGACTATGGGAGTCCATGGTGGTGCTGGCCATACCTGTGCTCTGCCTCCAGGCTGCAGGCCCTCTGGCTGCTGTGCTCCAGGGCAGAGGAGGTGCTCTCCAGCTGCTGCCGGAGGCGCGTGGCCTCGCGCTCCCGCTGCCTTTGCTCCCGCCGCTGGCTGTCCACTTGGTCCCGGAGGGCCTCCTTCTCCTGCTCCAGCCGCGAGGCCTCCAGCAGCGCCTGGTCCCGCGCCCTGGCCAAAGACTCCGCTTCCAGGCCGGACTCGCGCAGCTCGGCCTCCAGCTCCTCCTCGCGCCGCCGCGCAGAGTCCAGGCTGCGCCCCAGCCGCTCCAGCTCCGCCTTCAGAGTCTGGCTGCTCAGCTCCAGCTGGTCGGTCTGTGGATTCGTGAAGAAGCAGCAGTCAGCGTTGCCAAAGGAAAATGCTATCTGAGTTTAGTTTGTCGTCAGATCCTCAAAAATATTGTAAAAATGGAGTTAGTTCATATGTCAGCAGAAACTATTCAAAGATGGCCTTTACAGAAAAAGGCACAAAAATAAAAATCCACTTTCACTAATTATACACTTTATGAAAAACTACTTAAGTAATATTTGAATACAATAAACAACAGCATGACAGGTAAAGTAATTCGAACAGCTGAATTATATACTATGTAAAAATAATGATAATAATAACGATACAAACTAAAATTACTGAAGCATGTTGGCAGTGTTTCTCTCTCACCTTTCTTGCTGCCACCTTGAGAGTCTCCATCGTTGCCCTCAGCGTCTCTCTCTCCCTCTCCAGCGCCGCCCGCTCACCCTCCAGCTGCGCGATCACTGCCGCCTCCATCTTGTGCACCTCCACCTGGCTACGCAGCCTCGTCAGCTCCTCCTCCATTGACAGCGACTCACTCTGCAGGGCCTGTGGCCACAGGTCAAATTGGATAGCTGTCTTTTGTCTGTCAGCAGATAGGTCACATAAGGGCTGCACAAGCCATTGCCTGCGGACCAGACTTTGGGAATGGGGTCTGGCCACACACGACTGAGTCATCGACAGAACAGTAATGGGTATGGACCTGCCCCTTACTTTGAACTCACTGGTCTGGCCAAATCCTTCACAATAATCAGAATTTTCAAACCCTATATAAATCATAGTAATAAATCAACACTAAGAAACAAAGAATAAACTTTGCTCTAATCTTTCAGTTCTTCAGTACTTTCAGTACCTCAGTACTTTCTTGTGTTGTTACAACATTTACAAATTTGGATCTAGAAACCGCTGCTGATTGGTGCACTATCCTGTTGCCCAGACAGAATAATCCCTATATATCAGCGCCACTCTTGTGTGTTTGCCCCTCTGGGCTAGCACGGCAATGCTCTCAACCAACTCCTTTTCTCACAATCTGGCAGTGACTGTTTGACTGACATGTAATAACACAGCACACTCTGTGATTCTGTGATGTACTTCTAGATAGCAATTTACCAATAAAAAGCTGTGACAGCTTTCTCAGACAGCACAACCTTCCCTTAAACTCAGTTCATAGGACCTCTATAACCCTCTAGTAAAGACTTCATTTGGTTGACACGGCAACCCCAATCTGTGGATTTTGTTATTTTGATTGACGTGTAACTGGCATAGTACCTCTATTTGTTTCCTGGCATCAGTCAGCATCTCTGCAGATTTTTTCATTCTCTGAGTCTGGGCTTCATGGACCACCAGCCTCTGCTCAGCCTCCCAGGCCTTCCTGCTCTGCTCCCCCAGTTTGGTGCGCAGGTCCTGGGCTATGGCCGTCTGACGGTCAGCCTCCTCCTGGGCCTCCTGGAGCTGAGCAGCGAGTTGGCTGGAGTCAATGCTTGGTGTGTGATCTACCTCTTTCTTCTCTTCCTCTTTTCTCTCGGGTTTGGGTACTTTATCCTCCATGTTCCTTCCTTCCTCTTCCCCCATTTCCTTTTGGGGAAGGTCTCTCTCCTGCTCTCCTTCCATTTCCTTTTCCCCTTCAGCTTCTCCTCTGTCCTTCGTTTTGACTTTCAGCACCCTTTCCTCATCCCTCCTTTCTTTCTGGTCAAAGACCTCTTCCCCCTCACCATCCTCTCTCTTCACTCTGATTATGTCATCCCTTCTTTTCCCTTCACCCTCTCTCACTTTCTCTTCTTTCCTTGTATCCTTCCCCTCCCCCTCTCCTCTCTGTGTGTCTCTGTTCTCTCTCTTCTGAGATTCCCCCTTGTCTGCTTTGGCATCGATAAGCTCGCTCTTCGCCTTCAGTTGTTCAAGAGACTTTTTCAGGCTGCCGTTCTCATTCTTCGTGTTCTGAAACTGAGAGATAAAACAGTGGATGCGTGAACTGCTGGGAATAACATGGCAAGCTCCTCTGGGGGATAGTTTTTGTCTTTCTTCCGTTTTGTTTGAACTTGTGTGTGTGTGTTTTTTTTGTCAGCCTGCTGAAGCTCACCTCTCTCAGGGTGCTCTGATGTTTCTCTTCCAGGCAGAGCAGACGATCCATCAGCCTCTGAAGCTCCTCCTTCGTACGCTCAGCAGTGTCCTGCAGCAGTCAAAGCCAATAATCTCATCAAGTTAATAAGGCTGAAATACGAGGTGTTTGTAAACACAGCCAGTGTAAGGATCTCTGGTGTAGGTACAGTCATACCAGCATTTGAATTTGTCCTCAGGATATAAAGCAGATTTTTTTTTTTTCATTTCTGAACATGGTAAGGAATTCACAGAAGACATAAAAATGTCAGGCAGGCTGTGTTGATTTTTTGGTTAAAGCAAGCAATAAACATCTCCCATTCTGGTTCTAGCAGTAATAAAAATGGCCTGGAATAGTATAAGATTACCAGCGAACTAAATGAAGATACGGTTGCATACCATAATAGAAATCTCAAGGTAAGCTGAGGAAACAAAACTGTGATGTTGACAATAACTCAGGTTCATACTGCATATATGCACTGAGCTTTATACGTATTGCATCAAAAATGATGGCAATCATCTCTGACTAATGCATTCAGAGACATTTTCACGTACTTTGCCTGATCCCACATAGCATAATTAAAGTGTAGTCCTACCTTTTTATATATTGTTTGGGGATTGTTTCTTTTAATCAGACAGAACAGTAGAGAGTGACAGAGAATGGAGAGTGAGAGAGAGAGATGGGGTAGGATCGAGAAATGACCTTGGGAAATGACTTGAACCTGGCTCCCCAGATATATGGTATGACACCTCAGCTAACTGAGCCACAGCGTCCATTATTATCTGCTGCTAATTTGCAGTAAGAGATACTTGTACATTAATTTGTAAATAGCTTATGAGGTTCTATTACGAGGTTGTTCTCAAACAAAACAACATAATTAGGACTTGTGTGGACACTATTAAAGAGTATTTAGTTTTGTCCCATGGCCAATTGAAGGAGTACTACTGCCTCACACTGCCTCACACTATAAGCCTCACACTACCCACAGCATATTAAGCATGTCGTATTTCCACAACTAATCTATTTACTAAAAATAATCAGTAATTAAGAGTTTATGTTGGAGAAATTTTACTTAATGGTGTATTATGCGCACAGTAAGGTAATGCAGATTTTAGCTAGTTAGGCTAGTTTGTTACTCATTTAGATATTATTAAAATGCTTGCTAATGGTGAATATATGTACCCGTATCTAACATGTTACCCTGGTTTCTTACTAAAGCCACAAAATAAAACCGTCATCGTGTCATGACATTTAAGGTTGAACACTTATATACAGTAATATCTATATACAGGTGCAGTGACCATTATCAACATTCTCTGCTTTCTCTCTCGCTCTCTGTTGCTTCCCGTGGCTTTTCTCTCCGGAATCAAAGCCGTAACCTCTGAGGTCAAGTCAACATGTTTCCGTTAAGGCACAGTGAACACTTCTTTGCTCAAGATGAGGATTGCATCAAACATTTTGCCACAGCCGGCCTTGATGAAATGCATTCACATCTCACTGCACTAGTAATCACTTCAGCCAGTGCTCATGGTAACCTGCTGTTAGAGTGACCACGCCTTTTCCGCTCTCTCTCTCTCTCTCTGCGAGTTTTAAGAGCCCACTACAACACTAAAAGAATTACAACAGTTTCTGACGGGAGAGTGCTGTGTTCCAGTCTCACGTAATATGCTGGAAGGTGTACTACTATAATCGGCTGGCATTTCAGTCATTTCTAGCAAATAACTGCTCTCACTGATTGAAAGAAGGTACTGAGACGGTGTGTTTTACATTATGGCGGCACACTGAAGCTTCACCAGAACACGAGTTATACAATAGCCTTCTTAACCTTAGTAATTTGCCGGCGAGTCGTCAGATAGTCCTCAGATATTTTGATCATCTTGATGAATATTTAACATGTCCCTGCATGCTCTTGAAACAATCCACTTTGTTCTCTTGAAAAGGAAAGCTCCAGGGAGCTCAGCACAATGTTCGGTTCTATCTATCCACGGTCGCACTGCTCAGAACGTTATGGCTGCACGGGGCAGGAAGACATCCCAGTGGTTCCGTGCGCCCTTTGACCCCCCCACACTCTTTGTTTGCTCTACAGCAGGATTGAAGTCGTGCCCTGACCTCTCGCTCCGCCTGCAGGAGCTCCAGACGCCTCCGCAGCTCCGCATTTTCGTTCTCAGCTCCCAGGAGTCGCAGGCTGGAGGCCTCGTCCACCTCCACGCTCAGCGGCTTCAGATCTGAAGGAGAAGAGAGAGAGAGAGAGTTTGTGTGTGTGTGTGTGAGAGAGAGAGAGAGAGAGAGAGAGATGGAGAGATGGCGTGGGGAGAAGAGAGACAGAGTCAGGGCCAGCGTGAGAGACAGCTGTTGATTAAGAGTTGAAAAGGGTCACAAAATAGGATGTCTCTTCCCATTTCCAATGGAAATCTTAAACCAATCTGTCTCCATTTTGAATGTGAATTACTCGGCTTGTTTATCTGGCAGCAACGACAGCTTTAACACTGGATAAAATATGTGAGATGTGTTAAAAAGTTGGTGGTGTGGTGCTGACCTTGCTCTGGAGCTTGGTCCTCATCAGACTCCATCTCTGACAGGTGATGCAGGTGGTGGAAACTATGAGTGACAGCAACACGGCTGTGCTTTAGTTCCGACTGCAGACTCATGTTCATTTCTAAGAGCTCATCAACCCTCTGTCTCTCTGTGTCTCGCTCCTAAGAAAACACACACACACACACACACACATACACAAGTAAACATCAAATTTCTGCTGGAGTTGACAGGCAATGATTAAGCTTTAACACTGTTTCTTAGTTGCTTTTAGATAACATTTCATAGAATGTTGCAGTTGTGCGCAGTTAAAATATTACTTACATCGATTCATTCACTATGTTCACTAAATTAGTTGTAAGCACATGGGTGGTGCTGAGAGCTAAAATATCTCTCCTTTTGAAATTAACTTCTCAAATGCTTTAGAACTTACATCCCCAACAGACCACAGTTAATTACTTTCCGTAGCCTGGTATACCAAATGCATTTACATCATTTCACTTTGAGCGAAGCACCTGGGATCCATTGGTTGGTGTACATTTCCTTCCCCACGGGTAGATACTTGCTGTGAACTTTAAAACGAATGGGCAGAGCCTATTGTTCACAAGCTGGTCCGCCCAAACCGTGCGGTCGGACACCTAAGCTTTCAGAAAGTTCCCTGCAGAAGTACTGTAGTGAAAAGAAGTACAGAGCTGCACTAGCCTGGCTAAATGTTCAGGTCCCTCTCATTCCCCATCCAAGTACATGTAGTATAACTATAATCCTAACTACATCCAGCATGCAGTAATACAGTAAAAACAATCTTCGTGAACGCTTAGTCCCAGACAACGTTTTACATAAACTGAAAAGACTGACACTAAAAGTATAGTATGATGTCATGGCTTATGAGTCACTTGTACTGGAATTTTGTCTGAACAAGTCCATTATGTAGGACTTATACACAATATAGATGTGAAAGTCCCCTAGGGCATTATCATTACTTTTTAATTCACTGTCTGAGAAAAAAATTATTCAGATGGCAACTTCTATGACATCATGCTTCCTGTGTTCTTCAAATACCTCTGGTGAACTGTGCAAAAGCCACTGAGTCAGAAAGCCACCAACCTCTAGGTGTATATATATATATATTGTTTATACATAGACATATCTGTGAGTGGTGCTGCGCTTTATCTGTGCACACTACTAACCCCTTCAAGATCCATCAGCTTCTGCCGAAGCAAAAAATTGTCTCTCTCAAGCTCCCGTAGAGCGGAGCATCGTGCCCGAGCATCGGCCAGCTGCTCCTCCAGCAAAGCCTTGTTCTCCTGCAGGGTGATGCAGTACTGCTGCTGCTCCTGCAATGGCAGCGAAGGACAGAAATTTACAGGTACACTACAATCCCGTTTGTCATTACCTGAGTGAGACCATATTCAGATGGCCAATTTACACCCCTGGCATACAGTTGGTCTCTATTAAAATACTAGACTACAGGGTCATGTAAACATATTGTTATATCCTGTGTGTTATATCCTGTATATATATCCTGTTAGTAAAATGCCCTAAGCCTACTTGCACTTTTTTTTACTTAACATTACCTTAATGTTTAGAATTGTTTTTGTTGTGCATCTGCACTTTATTGTTGTCAACGTCTACGCATGGGACAAGTGTGAAACGTAATTTCGATTCCTTTGTATGTCAAGTACATTTTAAGAAATTCACAAATAAAACTGACTTTGGAAAAAAAAATATTGAATAACTCGAGGAGGTGGTGCAGAATTCATATCACCCTCTGTCACTCAGCTATGTTAATCTCCAATCCTTGTGCTTTGCTTTACTTTGATTTAATTGCATGTCAATGCAACATCACTGCACAACATCTTTCGTCTTTGACTTCTCAGAGTTCATTGCCCTTCCTTCAGTATCATGTTTTAGCTGCATTAAACAGGAGACCCCTGCCCTCTGACCTTCAGCTGAGTGCGGTAGAGCTCGAGGGTCTGCAGACGATGAGTACAGGACTGAAGCTCCGTCTGCAGCTGCTCTGCCTTGGTAGCCCGCTCTCTGAGATAGTCCAGATCATCACGGAGAGATCGGCTCACCCGGGCCTCGCCCTGCAGGGACCGGTTCTGATCCAAACATACACCAATGAGATTTATTGCACGAGGCCATTAATACCCTTTCACCCATGCTTAATAAAAACAGAGGTGGTTTAATGGACTTTGGTAAAAGGGACACATATACAATAAAAAAACTGTCTGTGTGTGTTCAGCAATGTTTCATTCTCTGGCCTGTCGTCCAACGCCATAATTCAATTACAAAACGCTGACAAAGACCATTATTTTTTTACAAAACAGCAGCTTATATCAAGGCCGTACTAGGAAATGAAGTCCTGAGTCAAATAAAATTACCTCTTGCTGTAGTTTCTTCAGTCCCTCCTCTAGAGTCTGAATCTCCAGCTTATAGTCTAGTAATTGATCGCCTTTGTCTTCCCTGCAAGGTAAGATGACACTTGAATAATTGGATTCTATAGTCTTTAATTATGATTTAGTATTATAATAATGTCTGACAAAATAATAGTATTCATCACCACCTTCTACAGCTTCACATACACATACACAGACAGACACACACACACACTCACACCCACACTCACAGCTCCTGTTTGAGACGCCGCAGCTTGGCCTTGCAGTCGGCCAGCTGCACATTCAGTCCCTCTGGTGGGCTGTCTCCGAAGCCAGTGGGGTGTGCCGCGTGTGACTGAGTGGACTCGCGCTCCTGACACAACTCTGCAATCCTCTGAGCAAGAGAGATAGAAAGACAGAACAAGAGAGAGAGACGGGGTGTGTGTGTGCGAGAGAGAGAGAGAGAGAGAGAGAGTGAAAGTAAGTGTGTGTAAGAAAGAGAGTGAAAGATACAGAGAAAGACAGTGTAAGAGAGTGAGACAGAGAAAGAGAAAGACAGAGTGTGTGTGGCAGAGGAAGAGAGAAAGATAGAGAATGTGAAAGAGAGACAGAGTGTGTAGGAGAGACAGAGTATGTGTGTGTGTGAGAGAGAGAGAGAGATAAAGAGAGAGTAGAGAAAGTGAGAAACAGAACCATACCAGCATGGATATATGTGTAGAACAATTACCAGAAATTGTGTCTGTGTGGAATACTCGATCTACTGTTTCAGACCATGCCTAAAGGGCACCACACACTACAAGAGAACTGTAACGATTTTCGACTCGATCTGCCTCTTGCGAGAATCTGGGTTGCCATGGCAGTTTGGACAGGGCCAAGAAACATCGTCCCATCTCACTGAGTGTTCTAAGATTGAATCATAGCCGTTCCAAAGGTCCCTGATCCCACTGCTATTACACTATTATACTGCTATTACACTATTGCTATTACCCTTACATTTCTTTCAGAATAAATAAAGTATCTATATCTATCTATTACAGGTCACATAAGTCACAGGCTAAAAATGTCATGATAAAATCGGGTGCAGTCTTTTGTTAAAAAATAGCACTAGGCCATCTTATCATACCAGATGGAAGGGAAACCTTTGGTTGGGGCGCCGTGGCTCAGTTGGCTACAGCGCCACACCATAAATCCAAGGACCCAGGTTCGAGCCCAATCCTACCCCATCTCTCTCTCTCCCACTAATTTCCTGTAATTCTCCACTGTCCTATCTGATTAAAGGCAAAAGCCCCCCAAAATATACCTTAAAAAATCTATATCCATGTCAGTTTTAATAACTTGTTTTTGGGATCGACTTTTTTTTTACCTCTACCTGCTTAATCACCTATAGCTGTGACCAGACTGGTTTGCATCACTGTATCTGAATTAAAATGCTTTACCAATACACCTAATTTCTCCTCTTTTCTCCTCCACACAAACAGGTCATGTGAATGTTATTGCATATGTGACATGCACAAGTGGCCAGTGGGTTGTGTCAGAGCAATTTCAAAAGATCTCTGGTTGTGTCTTATACTGTATGTGCTAAAGTCACCTTTAAATAACTGTAGATAACTGCCCCTCTACACTGTGGCATACCATGACTCTGGTACTAACTGTCCCACCCAGCACTGCTTCTTCCCAGCACCGGCCTGGTCAGGGGAATCCCTTTTTGCCCTCAGCAAGCTCTTGAAGACCCAGCTATTCATATTTATTCCTATGCCATGTATAGTTAAGTAAAGATAACTCTATTTTTAAATATATTGTGTAGCCGATTGTATTTGAAGAAGACAAACAATTGCAAAATGCACCAACACTCTCTTGCACTGACTCCATTGAAATTTTTTTGAGACCACTCAACTGAAATTCTATTTTTGTATTATTTTATATTACCGGTGTGTGTGTAAGAATGCCAGGTTTGTGTGCCCAAGTGGCAATTGTTATTTTATACTGGCAAGTGTGGATTAGGCCAATTTACATATTTATGTATGATGTGTCTAATCTACATCCCTATTTCCTTCTGCATAAATAATAATAGATAACAGATGTTTTGTCTATCTATCTATTTTTCTATCTATCTATCTATCATCTGTATTGCACATTGCTTTGTAAGGAAGCATCTGCAAAGAACAAATAAACATCGTGTTACGGATAAAAGAGCAGGGGTTGTGTTCTGGGAAGTGTGAAGTTCTGCAGGGTTGGGTTACCTCCAGCTGGGTGTCTCTTTGAGACAGCAGGCCCTGGATCTGTCTGGCCATGACACTGAAGAGGCTCTGGATGTCCTCTGTCGGCAGACCACACAATTCCGCATACTGCAAAGGCAGCACTGCACACGGATCTTGGGTCACCTACAGACCACATGAACGTGAACGCATGAACGTCATCTTAGGGCAATCAGGCTTTTTTATATCAATTACAGTAGCGGTGTGACATGAACATTTACACATAGTGGTGGCTGCAACAATGATGGCAAGATGGGATGAAATTCAGCCATTTAACAGATAATGGGAAAAATTCCTCAGTGCATGTATGTCCTGTTCAGACCGTTATTCATTTGACACACACTATACAATATACACTACAGGATATATGACACGCGGCTCAAAGGTTATGATTTTCATCATAACTGGAATACCTGGAAATCCGTAACATAGTTTCCAATGTAAATGCATGAACTGCCATGCTCACCTCCTGAATACAAATGGCAATAGCTGTCTGAGTTTCAATGTCCAAAGACTGGATTTGCTGAATGAAGGTCTCTTTTCTCTCACACTGTGGAGGAGACAATACATTTATGTCTAAAATGTTTCTGTGAAAAAGGGACTGACGTTATTTAAATGTGTGTTTTATGTATGAGTGAGGACTGAGGAATAAATTCAATCTGAACCTGCACAGCACAACCAAGTAACAGCAAGAGTAATCTCCTGAGTTCATCCACAGCCCCTTCTGGCAGTTGAAACACACAAACATTATGAAATAAACATCATAAATAAACATCAAAAAAATCAATCAAAGAATGGTACTACTTATCAACTATGTGTGTTGTTTTTACTATAAAGTATGCTTGCTATTCAAATACTGCAGTGATTAAGAACTGAAGTTAGAACAGAACTGAAATTGACTAGAGTGGCAGACACATACCTGTGAGAGGATCTCGTCCTAAAATAGCAATATTCGGAAGGGGCATCAGTATCAACTGCTGTAGATTCTCCTGGGAAAGAGAAGCAAAAGACATTTTTCATTTGTGCCTCTACTGGTACAGAAGACTGTACACACATAGATCTGTTTGGAGTACAAATATTACAGGTGACACACTAGGACATGGTTGAATACTTCTACCAAAACAAGCTTGTAAACATAGACATCAGGGTTATGTTTATGTAGCTCATGCAAACGCATTGAATGATATGGATTCAGTGGGCTCTTTATAGCTTGACAAACACTACTTTTTAAAAAACAACTGTGATGAATGCAGTCACACGCCTGGAAGTTACAGAATGCGGAAGTTCAAAAATAAGAAGTGAAACCACAAAATCGACCAGTTAGCAACCGTGCATAACAGTAGTTCTGTGTACTCAGCAGCTAACACAAACAAACCCCACAGCGCATGGAATGTTGTTAGATACTGTTTTCATACAAAAATTTGATTAAAATTGTCATTTGAAAACATACAAATGTATTAAATTCAGTTCAGATGGAAATTCACAACCTGTACTGACCATCACTGTTATAATAGGCCTACTGTTATTATGATCATCACCATAAACAAGCCCCTTTTTGTCACTGTTGTCCACTGAGACTCACCTGATAGTAGGAACGCAGGTGCCGGTTAAGGACAGAGAAATTTTGCACTCTCAGAATCGTATCATCGTTAACGTTGCGATAGATCTGTTCCACTTTAGGATTCGGGTCACTGCAATGTGATATGGCCATGAAAGAAATGTTGGTGGGTCTACTTTAATGGGACGCCAACGTCCCACATTTTATCCCAAGTTTTATTGCTTTTTACATTTTAAATAATTCCAAGTTATTATTTCATGATGACGGTGAAATAGAAAAATACAAATAGATGTATTTCTACTTTAAATTGTTTAAAACTTACATGATCCTCATGACTTCATTGAGATAGATACCATTAGTAAGTATTTCATATGTTTTCAGTGAATTCTGTGAGTTGGAGTTCACTTCCATGTGTTGATGGGATGAGGGACTTGTCACCTCCCCATCCACCACATCCTCAAACAGACACACCTGAGATAAACAGTTTTGCTTAAATATGATAAAATAGTAAACATTTAGTCCCAATTTGATGTGTATTCCGTTGGCATCCCACCACACATTGATGGATAGGTAAAAACATCTGCAAAATAAAATAACTTATGGTTGTTTGTCTCCAAGAACACTAGGCTTACAGTTTTCATGGCCTGATGAAAGGCATGCTTAATTTCACTCAAGAAGACAGAAGATATCTAAAATTACAAGCAACCCTGAAAGTTAGATTTTAGCGGAAAAATAAAACAGGAATAAACGATTGTTATTTGTTAACTTATTCTAACCGTAGCCTAAGTGAAGCGAAATGTTGCCTATGGCCTTAGCAAAGTAGTCGGTAGTTTCCACTACATACCCACGTTACCAGTGCACTTTCCATAAACTCTTCTAACGTTTCCGTGAAATTTGCGTCCATCTTCGTGCCGTGTTTCTTTTGTCTTAAAATAGTCTCAAATAAATTACCCAAACTCTGTTATCAGCATAATGCCATAGAAAATAGCAAAGTGGCTATTTAATGATTGTTTAAATAAATACACAACATCGTTAAATATATCTACATAAGTCTCTTTCGGTCTTCCTCTGTCATAGTGAGTCACCGACAGCTTTGAAGACCACACCGGAATTTCGAAGTACATTGCATCAGTTATGTTCCTGCAGAACTGACATAGGTCAGCATCACACCCGCGGAGCATGTGTTTCTACACACAGTAGCACATGAGATGGCTAACAACACATGAGATGGAAAACGACACATTTTATGTTAGGTGTTATGATGAAAAAGTCACCTGTCACTCATTCAGACCAAAGGATTCATGCTGTCACCCAAACTTAGTTACCTAAACTTCTCTAATGACAAGTGCGCCCTTTTTCTGCAATATACCGCCATCTGGAGGCAATGGCACAACTCAACAGGGGTTTGGATGAATGGGCCTTCAAAGGATGTTTAAAACTAAAACACCTGAGCTTTGCATTATTTAGACACTCTACTTCAGTTTTCAGTTTGAGGTGGTTTATAAATCTTATTGACATCCATTAGCTGTTGTACGACAAAAAGAAAATAAATGAATTGCCCCGATCCCTCTTGCACAACCAAAATGTATTTTAATATGTTAATAATGCATCTTGAGTCTGAGGAATGTGTATCTAGTCCTATAATTCAATTCAAATTCAATTTTATTTATACAGCAGATTATACATAAGTCATGTCTCATGTCTTCACAGCAGAGAGCTCCCATGAGCAACAGGGGCATCTGTTGTGGTCTAGGAAGAAACCTTGGGCAGATAATGAACTGCTTATATGCAAATGAAATGCTTTTTGATTGTGTTTTTTCAAACATGGTTCAGTGCACCACCAACACACTAGCATTTCATTGAAGTAGGCCTACTGTCCATTTTGTGTGCTTTAGCAATTTAGGCTAACTAGAGTTCCAAACAGTTATCTTAATTTGTTTATAGGTGTCTTTTTTGACTCCTATGTCATTTTGAGTACTTAAATGCTATTGCACGCACTCAAACAAAAGCACTTTACAAAGTACATTTCTGGCCTGGAACCCTAAGCACATATTTGAAAAGTACACTTTGCTGTGCTTCACTTCCATCTGGGTAGGCCTGTGTGAGGCCTCACTATTGTCCTGCAACTATTTATAAGTAATGTGTGTATTAGTGCTTTATCAGCACTTTGGGCATTAGCTTCCATCAACAGGATAAAGAGATTTCTCAAGGTGTTAGCACAGAGGACGTAGACCTGCCCTGCTAAGCCCTAAGCACAGTGACCTCAGTGGTAACCCTCTCAATGTCTGTCACGTTCTACCTTGTTCGCCATCTTCTGACTACAGGTGCGTGTGTACTCCTGGTCCTGGTCTTAGAACACCACAGAGTATCATGATTCATGCTTTAGGTGAAATGTGACAAACAAAATGGCATCAAACCACAGAGCTGTTAAAAACTCTAAAATATTTTATTCACTCCATGCACATCTTTCAAGTGTTTCCAATTGTACAGTCACTGTGTTTGTGTAAGTTACACAGCAGTGCAAATAGAGCAGAGGCCAACTACAAGAATTTTGCTGTAAACTGTACATATAATACATTTTTGTTTTTAACAGGTAACAAGACAGGTTTGAATAACATCTTCACTGTTTACTGTATGTATAGTGTGTGTGTGTGTGTGTGTGTGTGTGTGTGTGTACGCGCGCATGTGTGTAAGTGTTTGTGTGTGTGTGTGTGTTTGCACATTTGTGCGCAAATAATTTGTTGTGCAGTCATTTGCACATGACTGGATTTGAGCCTTCTTTTCCTATAACAACACTGCCATGTGAGAATATGAGAAAAGGTTAAAAAAAATGAGGTGGAAAACTTTTCCTTGCTTTTAACTCTACTTTAAAGTCCTACCACATATTTGCTCCAACCAAACCAGCTGATTCACATTAGCAATCCTTCAGTCTGCTAGTTCAGCTAATTAAAGAGGTCACCTGTGTTAAAAGCGCACCAAGCAATGTTTTCTTATTTTTAGGGTAATTTTCCAGCTTGATAATTACTCATGAAGTCTCTTTGCCTTTAGCATTAATTTGCAGTTACAAAACTTGAGCCGAAACTGAGACAATGAAACTAAACTGAAGGAAATTTAAATGTGTTTATTAACCTTGTCAGTCAACACAACAATATGGATATAAGAACTGCTGGTTTCTTTTCTTTGGTTTGCAAACTATTCTCACATGTATTGTTGAGAATTTTTTTTCACAAATTTGTGACTGTAGGGGTATAAGTGAAAAATGTTGGTTTGCCTGGTATGCCTTTAACTGCACAGGTAGAACCAATACATGGCAGGACTTTTGCTTTCTGAGGTCGAAGTTCCACCTTTGAAAAAAATGAACTGTGTGAAAGGTCCCTCTAACGGAACCCCAGTTTCTTGGGGGTGTCAGAGCTCCTCTCTACCCTACCCAATGCATCCACCCCACATCAGCTCTGGAGGCTTCCTGGTTCAGTTTAGCTGCTTGCTGCCTTCTCTGTGTCTCCTGCCTCTGCGTTTCCTTCTGTGGCCTCGGTGGCCTCGTCCACCACCTGTCCTGTGCTCAGATGCACAAGCTTCTTCAGGTTCTCCTTGAGCTCCTTCACCGTCTCCTTCAGCCCCTTCTCTAGGATGTAGCCCTCCGTCTCCACCTCCATGTTCTCCGCCTCCACCCCGATCATGGCCGTCTGCAGGTACCGAAGGCTCGCCAGCACGGACATCTAAAAAAGACGACAATCACTCACAGGGGAATAAGTCAGCATAAATCTTCATGTGGTAGATTAGCACCAAATACAAAAAGACACTATTCATCTTTCCATGTCACATCGATAAGGCTCTAGGACAGACAGCAGAAGTCATTATCTTGTCTCATTACATGAGCACTCATCTGAGTCATTCCCCTTGCCATGTGTGTGCTGGGGGTTTTCTAAAGAGCTATGAGAGCTTGCTATGGGCCCTCTCATTTGTGCAGGCCCGCCCACTGGTCAATAGTAATGTTTCATTTATGAACAGTGCGATCAATACTTCACAGCAATTGAGTTTTCCCCTCACATGCCAGCACTGATTCTCCAACAGCAGGCCCTAATATGTTCCATTTATATTCAACCCTTGCTCACTAAACAAAATGTTTTGCCCTTTTTCTGTCAAATTCCACCAATTTGACCTCTTGCTGATTGTTTTTCGAGTTGGGAGAAAAATATACAATGAGGGGCCATTAAACTGTCCCATCTAAGTGTCTGACCTTCAAAAAGAAAATAAAAAAAATCTGCAAAGGTTAACCATGTTTGTCAACTTCTGCAAAGAGTCGTCTTCTGGACAACAGTAAAGGCTAAACAACGCTATGCTAGTGAAATTGGGAAAGGCGTTTTCAGCAGTACCTGTACTACAAACACAGACACAACCCCCGGGCCTATGGTATTCATGAGACCCATGTAGTAACTGACGAGGGCCTGGCGGCAGCCACGATCATATAGGTTCAGCTCCTCAGTGTAGTGGTCATAGTTGTGGTGCGCTGCATTGTCCAGGAGTTGCTCCTGAATGCAGGGCCGTGGGGAGGCAGGGTTGCAGCAGCTGAATGGGACACCGTCCATCAGGAAGCGGCCGTCAACATTGCTCCGCACTCGACTACCAGCCAGAAAACACAAAAATCAATGTCGGGGATTAGGATTTGCATTGCACATCGATGATGCACTTCAGCATGAAATCAGTCACAAGGTCATAGTCCATATGCACGTACATCTGTGGCATCTGTACATCTGTACGTACAATCCACACAGCATGCTCGTTGCCTCCAATCAATCCAAACATATGCTCCATAGACTGTGATTCACGTGTGGGCAATCGTGCAGGTCAATGTAAATCAATGTGACCATGCAACCTGTTTTTGTTCTATATAGGAAGAGCGCGGCCACACAAAGTGGCCTTTCAGCCTTGCCACGTCAATAGCACCGGAACTTTTCCATCCGGTGGTATTTTTTCTGTGGTGAAGCTGTGAATTCAGGCCGAGGTCTCATTGTAGATGTGTTAAATAATTTTGTAGAAAAAAATAATTAGTTATGGTTGTGATATGGTTGTGATAAGCTGCTATAGTTATGTTAAAACAAGGACATTTCCAAACTCATTATTTGCATATTCATACTGTATGTTAATTACAAATTTAGTTCCAGTTACTTTTATACTTTGTTTATGTCCAGACATGGACTGTAATGAACAAAATACTCTCTACTTGAGGCACATCCTTGCATGCTTCAATCAAAATTACCTTCTGCTAGTCATCTCCTTTCCCTTGACCCTTGACCTTTCCACCATTATGAGAACCATATACTCACTCTCTCACTTCCCTGGTGGTGAAGTCTAAGTAGCGATTGTTGATCCACTGCACCTCAAACCAGTCCCTGTAGTTGGTGTTCCCACAGCATTTGAAGTCCATCTGCAGGCGGTCAATGGTCTGCTTCTGAAAGCATCGGCCTGGGGTGTCTGTGTCCTGCAATTTCACACACACACACACGCCTTCATGTGAGTATTTTGAGCAAGTGATATACTACACATGTTTTATTGAGACAGTGCACAGAAAGACCTTAATGCTCAATAAACAGTAAATAATCATTATATCTAATCTGCATGCAAAGAACAGCATGCTGGACTAATTATTTAGGCAAGTGCCAGTTAAACTTTACCTTGTAGAACCGGATACCATTCTTCAGCCCGATTTTTAGGGACTCTTCCAGACTGGGTTGCAAAGCATAGCTCAATGCCATGGCAACCACTAACATGCAGGTGAACAGGAAGGATCCGATAAAGAAAGGAGTGAAGATGTTCTTCCAGCGGGCAAAGCGGGCCACATCCATGGACTCTTGACAGATTCGGCCCGCGCATATGTTGATGCCCACAGAGGCCAGGCCTACTATAATTAGCAAGTTAGGTACCACATGGATGTCGTCATTGTGCATCACCTAGGGAGACAGAAGGTGACAGGAAACTATTACTTCATTTATTATTCGTAATAGTGAGACAATTTTGGTTTGGGTTTTTTTTGGTGATGTACTGAGAAATGAACAAGGAAAATACATGTAGTTCTTTTCCTAACTTGAACTTTCGTTTACTTACTTTACTGCCTAAACATTAACAAAAAAATAACTGAAATCATGTTAAAGGTCAAATATTCCAAAGGGTAAAAAATACATATAAATAGATGTACATATATTCACCAGCTAGATGCTTTTACCAGAAGATAGAGATATATTAACAAGCATATAGGAAACCTGCTGGACATAAGGAGGTCAGCAGAGTGAGAGCAAGGTTACAGTCAACTCGACCTGAGTGTAGGCTAGGCCAAAGAGGAAATGAGCCTTCTTGAGGAGAAGGGTGTTTAAAAGGAAGGAGACGCCCAGGGCGAGTGACATCACACAAGAGGGAGATTTTACTGAGCTGTTCAATAGCAGAAAAAATACATGTGATCAAAAATACATCAAGGAGAATGTTTGTCTCGAGTCCTGTGCATGTTAAATCATCAAAAACATTTCTGGGTTGAGCATCAGGATGTGGCAATATTAACCTAGGCTCTTATCCTGCCTTATAGAGGACATGACTCAGTTACATGCCTAATCCACCCAACTCTACACTGGTTCATGGAAACGTTTCATTGACACATTAGCTTTTGGAGCAAAACATTTCTGAAATCATCAGCTGTTGATATTTTGAATTTTGAAAGTTACATAGTTTTTTAAATTTCCATACAAGAGTATGCATAAGGCATGAGCAGGCATGTTACCCAAATTAATTCTTATAAATCCATTTGGCATGTTACCCAAATGAATTCTTATAAATCCTAATTCATTCCCATTAACAAATTTGTGTCATTAACATTGAAATTTGGCAATGCATTACTTGATGTGGCTTTAAATTAGTGAGTGTCTGTGACATACCTCGGATCTGCGGAGGAGCTCTGTCTTCAGAAACACCCCCATGGAGAAGACCACCAAGCCCGAGAACATGGCTGCCCAAGAGAGGAGCCACAGACCCTGGGCCAAACGTACCCT
This sequence comes from Limnothrissa miodon, assembly GCA_017657215.1. NCBI lineage: Eukaryota > Metazoa > Chordata > Actinopteri > Clupeiformes > Clupeidae > Limnothrissa > Limnothrissa miodon. Next base: position 1,853,263 of record JAGFZM010000093.1, on the reverse strand, counting down.
CCGCTGGAAGGGGAATTTGATCTTCAGCATGCTCATTATGCCTGTGAGACCCGAGCAGCAGACAGGGAGAGAGGCAAGGCACCCAGTGAAGAAGAGTTGATGAAAGACAAGACAGTGAGGGAGACAAAGCACTAAGAAGGACAAGATGGATTGGGGAAATCTAGGTCACAGTGGAGGAATTCCAAACAATAAATGCTGCATGTATCAACATCAAGTCACAGCAAAATTCAAAATGATTGAAATGACTGAAAGCTAGCAATTAAGTCGTCAAGTGAATTCTGTTGCCAAGACACTACTTGTATATTGTACAGCTTGAACCAGGAAAATATTTACTTCGGTCTAATCCTAGTGAGCATTTAAGATTACAATGGGGGTCTCTTACCCAGTGACGTGTCAAGACGTATTTGTTTTGGTTACGGAGGGTGGGCTCACGGGTAACGGTCCTCATATTTCTGTGGCCATTTTGAATAAGACAAAGTATACACATAAAATATTATATCTACAATATTATGGAGCTAATCCCATTGTCTCCTCCCCAGGTCTGAATCCTATTATATTAACCTCCACCAATGACAATTCAGGCCACTGTCTATTCAGCAGAGCTGCCCTTAGCTGCGGCTTGAAAAGGAGGATTTGAGGTGAGGTGACTGGAGAGAGAGAGAGCTGGTCAGGTAGACAGACAGAGAAATAAACAGACAGTAGAATACACCTCACCAAAGTGTACGCCTGAATGGAACATGACTTCATTCTGTTGCAGAAAAACGAATTTGAGGTGGGGGTGGGGGATCTTCAAAACTAAATGAAATCATAACAATATGAAATATCGGGATGAAAATCCATTTATTAGGCTACATTGGTTTAACATGAAAGGCATGGTGCAGCATAAGATTTGGAAGCAAGTTTCAACAATTGAGGGAGATATCTCACGGGATATTTACATCTATTGTACAAATCAACTGGATGCATACAGGACATTATGACATCGTCTATGTCTGAATTCACCTGTGATTTAATTAAATAAATGCATTCACACATACATACTGTTACAAAAACAACTGCTGACTCACTTAATTTCAGTTCAATAAAATGTTGTAACTAACGTTATTACCTGAAGGTTTTCTCCCAAGCATAAGGTATACAACTAATTATGAAAACAAATACTATAGGCCTGCATATATTTAAGATGGTGACTTCTTTGGCATCATAGATGTGTTCAAACATAAACATGTATGACTCTCCACAGATATGCACACATGGGTAAACAGATCTACAAGGGACAAGAAATTGTTACTGCATTTCCATTAGAATACAGAAACCAAGAAGCACTGAAACATATAACACATATTTAGAACATAATACATACTGCACAGATTCAGGCATCCTTTAGAAAAGCTAAAACACCAACGTAAGAGATTCCACACATACAGAAAAGACAACTGGTCAAACAGAGTACGTTACCACCACACATTCACAAATCACAAGAAATGAGGAATACATGTAGTTATATTCATAATAATTACAGGTGACAAATTTTGTATTTTGTAGCCTTAAACATGCTAAACATGCAGTACCACTGTGACCTCTACAGTACCCATAATGCATCTGACACCTTAGGTAAAGCCCTTTATATTATGCTTCTGTTTCTCCTAGGATATAATAGGTAACATTTTTTTAGGTCAAAGCTCAGTGAAACCAGTTATCACCTAAGGTATCTGAGTGAAACCCAGCACACATGACACATTCACTTTGAAGCTACAGTCCCAGAAAAAAACAGAGCTAGAGGCCGTAGAGTGCAGCAAAGCTATTATTTAATCCCACACATTATTTGCTACTGTGCTTTGCGAGTTACACTGAAATGGCAGCTTATTTTGGCTTCAAATAATGGATTTGGTAAAGGATTTTAATAATAATTCAGGTCCCATTAAATAATTTTAAATAATTTTGAATCTTTTGATGTCTGTACATCTATTATCAAGCATACTGTATCTTGTCTATGAAGACATTTTTTTTTTTTGAGCCACCACACAGAAGTCATAGAGACTCTTTGGGTGTTGACCATATGGCCTTTAGCATAATAGCTCTAATACCTAGTACAGCTACTGACCAGCTAATGTTGGCCTTGTGGTTGTCCCACCCAGTCCAGAGCATCAGTGCCTTCCCCTTCCTGATCTGCTGGTGTGGAGGAAGGTTCATAAAATTGGCTCATAAAATTGTCCAGAATCCTTTGCGCAGCATGAGCAGTCATATCTCCAGGCTCACCTCCACTCGCTCCTTTGCCCGTGCCAATGCTATCGTACGGGTTTGGGGGCAACTCAACTGTCTTCTGGGTGGACAGACCCGCGGAGTGTATCTCCGGGTGAACGGCTGTTGGATGCTGGTGCTCGTGGCCAATGCCCTGAGCGTCCGGCATGTTTTTAAACAGGGCCATGCTAATTTCGGCAACAGTAAATGGAAGCTGGGTGACCTTGGAGCTTCCAGCAGTATCCAGGTCCCGTATGGCTCCACAAGCCTTCTCGTTCTCTCCCGAGCTGGGCCACTTGCCCTGCTCCTGTTTCCATGGCATAAAGGCTGTCATCCTAGCTGGCCCGGCCTCTGAGCTGGCCTGCCCACATTGGGGCCAATCACTTGATGCTACATCCACTTTTGCCAAAGTCGACTGGTTGTCCTTGCTGTCCTTAACTGCAGCAGAGCGCAGAAAAGTCTTAACACTTTCCTCAGATTTGAAGTGCTTTTGTAAAAGCTCCTTGATCAAGGCGGGAACCTAAGCAACAGACAAAAAAGCAATTGTTTGCTAAGAAAGTAGTCATTAGGTGAATGAATCAGTCCTGAACCAACAAGGCTAGTTAGTTACTACTAATCTCCACACACATTTATGTTCTCCAGGGAGCTGATTGTGTTTTGAGCTGTGTCCAGCTGCTTGGTCAGGTCCAGAATCCTCTGCAAGAGGTACTTTCTCTCGGTATTCATACCCTCCGTCTATGAGAATTAGGAGTTCGAATCAGAATCAGGAGAATCAGAATCAAAACATACATTTAAACACTGCTTATGAGAAGAAAGAAAAAATAGCCAAGTCTAGACATAATTGACTAGCCAGTCATTACACCACTTTAAAAACACAGTCAGCATTTATGACAGTGGATGACAAAGTAAATCTTACAGCTGATTGTAACTTCTGTTCCAGAGTGCTGCTGGAGTGTTGGGAGTTTGTATAGCTCTCCTGTAGCCTGAGGATACCAGACAAGGACATAACAAACAATGATTATACAGATCGCCGTATATTTACACAGACTGATGTCTGATCTGCAATTTGTGTTTTATTAATTCACAAATCTAACCTTTTGTACTTGTCCTTGAGAACCCCGAGCTCTGACCTCGTGCACTGAAGCTCGGCCTCCATGTTCTCCACACATGCCACTGTCTGCAGCAGATTCTCGTGTAGCTCTTTGTTGTATTGTTCAAGCAGTCTGTGGAGGACATATTTGCATTTGTTTCTCACAATATTTCGCCAGTGTGTTTCCGAGCAGATGCTAATCTCCACACATGGAAAACAAAAGACTTTTTTCGTTTTGCTCCTCTAACAGCGCCAGACAAATTATGCCACTAATTGCAATGCATTAAATCACAGAGTGGAGCCCATGGTTTGAAATGGCCTGATGGAAATGAAACATGCCTTTATTAGAAGATAGCAGGCAAATAGAGAATTGATTTGCACGACGCCAGCTGATAGATTGTGGAGCACCAGCCAGCTTAAAGCACAGGAAAACTCTAGGCTAAAAGGTCATGATCAATAAAGAATGACACAACACAGATGAGAAAATAACACTCACTGAACTCTGTCGACAGAGCTCACTGAATCCTGCAGAGAGGAAGAACAGATAAAGGACAAAGAGAGTAGAGAGAGATCATTATTGGGATTATGGGATGGGGAGGGAGGGATGCAAACAGTAGAAGAGTGAACATGGCAGATAAATAAACAGTTTTATCTTTCTGTGCTTGAGTAATAAATGTTTTTGTTGTCCTGTTAGCACAGTGCATGAAAACACACACATGCATATTCATGTAAACGTCACATGCGACACACTCACCCGGTGAGATTTGGAGTGTCTTCTGTGGCCCTGATTCTTAAACCTATCGCCATGTCCAGAGCTGTAACTGGCACTGGACGACTTGCTGGAAGGAGACTCTGAGTCAGGGCCCGGAATGTGGCCGAGGGGAGGTGGGGAGCCCTTGTGGTCGCCGTGGTGACGGGGCAAAGGGCTGTGACCGTCATGGCGTCCACTGCTGTGCTGCTTTGAGCGATGGTATTTGGACTCGTGTAGGATGGTCTCGGGGCTTGTGCTGGTGCCATCTGTGAGCCTCTGGCTGTGCTTTCCCTGGTGGTGTTTGTCCCCAGCGCCACCCTGTACTTCCCCGAGGGAGTAGCGTTTTTTGTGGCTGCCATACTGGTGGTGGCCACCTGCAGACCTACTGGGGCTTCCAAAGTTGGGCTGGTGCTTCCCTAGATTGGAGTCACGTCGCGTATGTGTTTGTAGATCCACACCAGCCTTTGCTGGGCTGGGATCTACAGACTTTGCAGGACGTTGCTTGGGTTGGTGTGTTCCAGCTTCCTCTTCCTTCTTACCCCCACCAGAGGGCTCCCTACGCTCCAAATGAGGAGATCTCGGGGCTGTCGGACTGGAGCCAGGGGTGACCCCAAGAGAATTGAGTCTAGAGGGGCTGATAACTTGACGTGTTATCTCATCCAAAAATGCCGAAAACTGCAACTTTGTTTTGACAAAATCCTCTACATTGTTTTTCTTTGCCGTACCTGCGGGTGCCCCGCCAGCTGGCTTTGCTGCTTGCTCCCGGTTAGACAGCACCTCCATCGATTTGGCCTTGCGGAAGTTCGCCCGCTGGCTTTCTGCCGACCCACCATCCTTGTTTTTCAGGATGCCTTTGCTCGGGAGCTGGATAGAGGACACTGCCTTCTTGGGCATGGCTCTGGTCCCGGCCACCACATCTGCGTCATCACTGAAAGCCAGACTCCGTCCCAGGCTCGCTGCCTTATAGAGGTTCCCATGTTCCATGTGGGGGTGTCTTTCCCATCCGCCATGCTCCCCGTCGCTGTCATTGCCCTGAAGGAGCCCCTCCTCACTCTTGCTGTGGCCCCGATGGAGCTGGGAGAACCTGGGGCCATGCTCTGAGCCATGAGGGTGGTGGTGGGCAGAGTGCTGGCTCTTGGAATGTGGGTGGCCGTGCTGATACTCTGAGTGATGGTGATGCTGCTGGAACGGTGTGGGGGATCTCATGTCAAAATCTATGCCCTCCGAGTCCCAGTCACGAGACTTGCGTCTGGGCTCTGCTATGTTAGAGCAGGACAGAGAGTGCTGAGGCTTGTGCATCAAGTAGGCCTCGTCATCCAAACTTGGCTCCGAGGACCAAGATGACGAGGAGGAAGAGGAGGAGGTCGACAGACTGGATGAGGAAAAGGACCTGGACAGGCTGTTCGGATCGTCAGATTTGTGGTTGTCAATGTGATGGTAGCCATGGAAACTGTGGTCATGGTGACGCTCTCTGTGATGAGCGTGGCTGTCACTATGAGATGCTGGAACACTGCAGAGACACATCACAAATTAAACAAGTACTAATTAATTACAAGGGAGAATGAAGGAGTGTTGTCTAATCACATCATATAATTAATGCCTTCTGGGTGAAGAGCAATGAGCAATACTTTGCACCTATATACAGTATTCTGTATTATAAGTTATATAGACCTTAGACATTTTAACAGTGAACTTGAAATCTTACCTGTGAGTCTTCTCATGTGAACGGTGGTCACGGTGATGATGTTGATGGGGATGGTGATGATGGGAACTGTGTTGATGTTTTCCAAGTTTGACGTCGTCTTGCGAGGGTCTGTGAACTGGCGTGAAGTACTTATCCATCCCTGCGCTTCTCTTCCACTCCAGCCAGCACAACAAGAAACTCTACTACTAATTTGAGGCGTTTATCCTTTATGTTACTGTCTTAGTATGCTACTACCCCAAATTTCCGAATCCAGTTTAGGCACCAGGCATGTAATAATTTGATAGATGTTTGCATCCAAAGAAGAAAAATTAGTTCATTCAAAGTGGAAAAAGTTCATCACTCATCACATGCCAACTATCTGGTACTCTTAACTAAGCCAACACTAGTTTACACTGATATATTAATTTGACAACCTTGCATAGTTTATACTGACAAAGAAACTAAGACTTGCGCAAATCATCCAACCTCTTGACATCCAGGTCATATTTACATCCAGGTCATCTCATCTTCGTACAGTGCAACTTCTCTGTAAAAGCTTGACTGGTACGCAGACTAACTTATTCCCTGGGCTAAAGTGAAAGTGTCATGCCTGCGTGACAGTTATGGGTAACACACTCCCTTTCACCTCATCTCTCCCTGGCATCCAATAGAGATCTAATTCTGATGTAATCGGACAGTGTGAGACCACAGTGCCCATGGGTTGGTGATGTTGGGAACAAATCGAACCTAACACTGGAACAGGACCTTTGGGTTCAACCCATACTGCATGTCATATTGATCTTGCTTTTAACTGTAGTGAGTTACCCGTCCGTGGGCTACTTGGACACAAGTTATTAAGCAGAATAGGCGTATGAAGTCTATAAGTTTAGATCCATGAGTGAGTAGGTTGGAAGATGATCATAAAATTATATTTATATCCAATTATTAACACACGCCTGTTTTCACTACCAATTGTGTTATATTTAATGTATGTTCTTTCCATGTTAAATATGTGATAGATGACAGGCTTCAAACATCTTTTGAGTCTGCTTTTATGATCCCATTAAATTAATTGGCTGAATGGGATTCATTGATTTGGCTCATTCAAAGTGGACCTTTGACATGTGGACACTTTGTCACATCCTTCATCACATAAATGCACAATCACACATTCTTTTAAGTAAGCCTACAGTCATTTTTAAAGTAATTGTTGGGGATGTTTAAAACAGAAGGTATTTCCACACCCATAAGCCTCTCAACACTGTCACCTTTTCAGTGTGCTGGCCATCACTATTCTCCCTTGGGCTGTTATCCCACTAACCCCACCCCTGTATAATCAATGCACAGTTGCATAAACAGAGTGTAACATGATCAATTTGGGGCCTGAACTACGGAAATCTCACTCTGCTTGTGGAGATTTCTTGTCTGCTTTGGAGTCTACTACACGACCTAATAGGGACTACGATGTTTCTGAAACTATAGGCCAAGGACCAGTACCATAGGAAGGTTACCGCTGGGCTTCCTGTCAGCCTTTTCCTGTATTCTAGTCAATATTATTGTGATGTTCTTAGCATTAGGCAAAATGAGATCTCTAGTATTTTGTACCTTCACTGTTTCCATATAGTTTGACTCTGTGGTGGTTCATTACAGGAAAACTTTGCTGTACATTCTTGGGGCAAGGTTTGCAGGACTTTTATGTTCAGAAGTGCAACAAAGAAACAAACAGTGTTTCTGTGTTTAGGCAAAGGGCAATCTTACTACTGCTACTCGTAACTACTAGTTCAAAAGCACAGTCATTAGGTTAGTCCCAAAAAGAGAGAACTATATAAATGAATGGATGGACGGACACACTCACATGCAATGGCAATTGTAACCAGTAGCCTAACCTTAAAGGGAAAAAGAACAAACCCACTTTGGACAAGCTGGCTTTTAGATAGATACTCACAGGTTTACAGTGTTTTGCTTCTCAAGACACCTTACTTGGATGATCTCACTTGGCTGGTTTTGGCCTTAATGGTATTGAAAATGATGTGTTAATTGTTGTTAAAAGTTGTCTTCTGCCATAGCATTTCTCTCACGTCTCCCCTTGCAGGTAAGGTGTAGGCTACAGTAATTCTAATGAGCTATTAGGTCTCACTTCAACAGTGTAGTCTACTGTTTGGATTTCGCAGGTCTTGCAAAACATGCCATGGAAACAAACGTGTGCTCTAGCTCTGTTCAAGTCTGGTGTTTCTTAAAGGTACAATATGTAGCATTTTAGCTGTTCATAATCGAATCATAATCTTACCCCTTCACAAATATGTACTTTTTCATGAATATTTACGACCACCATAAATTTCAAGTATTCTAAATGGTCGATTTACATAGGCATGAATGGGTGGCGTTGCTCCATTCGCCATCTTGAAATACATTAGCCACTAAGGGACATAATAGGCTACATTAATGCATAATAGGAAGCATAAATGTAGCCTATTATGTCCCTTAGTGGCTAATGAACAGCTAAAAATGCTACACATTCTTCAGTCAACTGTAGCCAAAATCTTGACATACAGGACAACAGGGCCACAGTTTGTTTGGAAAACATCTTTTGTACAAGTTTAGTTAAATAGGTTGTGACAGACAAAAAATATAGATACTTCAAAGGTATCCAGGGCTAGGCCTTTTATAAGATAAGACTCCTCTGCCTCAAAACATTTCACACTGCAAATTGTTTTTCAAATCCCCCACCCCAAGTCAACGCGATACCAATGGTTTCCCACATTTGATTGATCAATCATTTGATCACTATAGTCATGCTAATGTCCGTCAGTGGCCACCACCTTAATTTTGGTAAGACTTCAATGCTGCCTTACTTTAAATCAGAATCAACTCTTGTGGTATCAAATATTATTGCAGGTCTTATTGTAGAACGTTTAGCAATATATAACAACAGCTAGTGTCAGGCCTGCGCTATATATTCTGTGTTCACCAGAGAAATTTTAAACGGCCTCCCCTCCATTACACAAAAGAATCCACCGGAGAAACGGGCTCAGTGCTCTGAATCCACCTACGTCTGTGAAAGTAAATGTGCGTTTATCGCCACCTGCTGGTTAACAAGTAAAAATGTCACAAAGAAATTAGTCACGTAGCCACGTAGACCAAATGGCTCGATCTTATATAACAAATGACTACTAATATCCATTTTCTTTTATAGAACGCATGTATTCAAATTATTTCTATAATGCAATATCACGTAGTTATATATAGTGTTTTACATACTTCCCAAAAACTATCAAAATTCATTGACTCGTCAAGTGAATGTAGATCATCTGCTCAGGTAGGCCTACTGCAACAGTATGCTAAGCTCAGGTTTTATTTCTAGCACTATCCAGAAATCTCTTTAATTTTAACTCTGAATCACTGTTGACCAAAGATTCTAGAATCTTTGCTGTTGACGACAACGTCCGTGATGGGGGGAAGGGGAAGTAGAACCGGCATGAAAACCTGATCGGACCGGTTTGAGCAGGGACTTTTCACCGCTATTATTATGTTCATGCGCTTAGCGAAGCGCTACCACTGACGTCAGCTGTTATTTTTCAAAAGGTTTCTCTGTTCTGAAGGGAAGAGAACAAGAGAAGGCTTCGTTTAACACGATTAAAACCTAATGTGTGTTACTGTTCCATTTCTCTTGCCTATTTAATTTTATAGAAGATCTATTCACCACTGAATTACAATGATTTGTAATGTTACAACAACAGAGGAAGCATTACTGAAAAGAAAATATCTAGCTCGTGTGTCTAAAGAGGTAACATTAACGAAGTTAGTTAAGACATAGAAACATAGGACTCTTGAACTCCATAAATAACAATTTCCTTTAGAATTAACAGAATTCTCACCAGATTATACCATCTTTTTTCACCTGTATATGTAAAACATATAAAAAGTACACAAAATGTTACGCCAATGAAACAAAAGTAATAGCTTTAGAGTTTTCACTAAAATTCAAAGAAATTCTAGAAAATCTTTGGTAAAAACAACCGAAACAAACAGACTCAGTGACTCCTTTAATAAAAGCACTGCAGTATTTCGTGAGCAAATTAGTGGGACTATTTTTTCGAGGGTAAACATACAGTGGTGAGGTTAGGTCCTTGGCGCATTTGCTATATAAACCGTTGGCTTTTACCGTGTTGTTCAACTGGGTGCAGCTTATTGACTTGATTCGGCGGTCGGTATTGTACTTGTTGGTTGTGGTAGATTTTATTTCAACTTACATTTTTTAGTTGACTTAAGTTTTGTGAACAGTGATGCGAATGTTCTTTCAGGATTGCAGAAAGTAACTCGTTAATGTGTAAGGGATGCCTGTGGGTGGCATTTAAACGTTAGTGAAGAAGCTAACTTAGCATAGGTAACAACAAAGACCCTTTTATTTTCATGATGCCATGATTAGTATCCTGCTAATTGTATGTAGTCATTTTCGGTCATTGTATATTTAACAGTTCAGATGTTTTTTTTTGGTCAAATAAATCACATGCTAGTACTCTGATTGCCGTTAGCGTTATCGTTAGCCATTGTGATTCGTACGAGGCGTACCCAAAGGTTGACCTGAAGAGATTTTTTTGTTTTAGCCAGATAATGCGCTCTGACTTTACGTTAGACAATGTGGCTATTCATACATATTTTAAGTTTACAACAGTTATATTTACGAGTGATTTTGATGCCATTTCTGTCTTATTAACTGAAAGTGGTACAGTGACGTGATGAGAGTAGCTTTTTTTTTGCTGACTAACGAGCCATTAAATGTTAGGGCTTAAAGGTTCAAATAGCCCGATGTCGGCTGTCTCAGTATACAGTACGGCTTACTCGCCATGACGAAGACGATTTAAGATGTCGTCTTTTCATATGACGTGAGACTCGAGGTCACTGTTGATAGTGAAGAAACCATTACCTAACAGTTGGCTAATGAATAACGTTAATGTCCCTATTTGGTATTTGGGCACGTTGCCCTGCCCTGAAATGAAAGAATGTTAGTCCGGGAATATCCGGGGACAGCTGCATCAGTCAAAATGGCGCTGAGTCATAGTGAGAAAATTGTGACGCAGTCACAAATATAGAGTCTGGGGGCAATATAATGTCAAAGAAGAGTTTACCTTTTATAAGTTGAAAGTTGGATCAGTCGAGTTTCTTTTTTTTTTCTTTTTTTTCCTTTGGTACACCAGAGTTTTGAAGACAAGTTATTGATGGTGCTCTATGTTGAATGGCACCATCAGGTGTCCTTTTGTGGACATTTTAAGAAAATAACATGCAACTGAAAGCCGTGCTGCTAATGGCTATTTCAAGAATTAGATTTTTATTTTGGCGGTAGCTGAAGATTAACCCCACGTGATCTTACTGGAGAGGAAGGACTGAGTTTTAGTGTAACATTACTCTCCAAATGGACTTAGTTAGTTTTCTCTAGAAGAATTGCGTGATCAGATGGGAGGACCGAAGGGAGCCAGAGGACCACCGGGCGGGAGCAGAGGGAGAGCGGGGCAGAGCCAGAGGGGAACCAGGGAAGAGCAGAGGGAGGAATCCAGGCAGGCCCACAGGGAGGAATCCAGGCAGGCCCACAGGGAGGAATCCAGGCAGGCCCAGATGCAAGCGAGGAGGAGGTGGCCACAACCAGAGGGACTCGAGCGTCGCAAGGCAGAGTAGTCATCCTGGTGCAGATCCGGTGGGGCAGCAGTCCATTCCAGTGCAGGCCAGAGTGAACCAAAGATGGGTCCCTGATCACTTCAGAGGGAGAGGGCATACAAGCAGAGCTAAAAGGGGGCGCCAGCTAGCTTTAAAGTCATAGGAAGGTGTTGGGTTTGTATGTTGGGTATAGGTATCGCTCCTGAATTTAACCAAAATACAAATTGTGCTATTGTACATTTTACTCGCAAAGTCCTGTCTTTTCTTCTTTCAGGCGTGGCGTTTAACACATTGATATTCCCCTGTCACCTTTATTGGCTGAGTGGTTTCGACTGAGATGAGTGCTGTGGTGTGTGTGCGCGCTGGGGAGACGACTATCCCTCAACCTCCACAACTTGGCACCATGTCGCTGTAGTCTTTCGACTGGAGAAGGCGTCTTTGTCCCCTTTGATATTTAATAGGTTTTATTAGAAGGCATCACCGGAGATTGTGAGCAGTGGAAATTCGTCTAATCGTCTTTTGCGACCTCTGTCTCCCACACCGTCTATCATCTACATCTACACTTACACTGAAGCAGCTTCCAATGCTGGTAACGATGAGCTGTGAGTTTGCATGAGCATGAAGTAAAGGAAGTAACTATTTCCTCAATTGCTGATAATTTACATTTTGGTTCATCTATAATACTGCATTCTCGAAGTAAACTTGGTAGATTGTCATATCGTAGTTGGTGTATCAAGTATTGTACATGTTGGATCAAAGTTGGTTTGGGGGGGATGGGGAAAACTCCGTTCTCGAGTTCTCTTTTCTGCAGGCTCAATGGCTTGTGCGACTACACCCAGAGCAAGTTCCCACAGTAGCGAGTGTCCACACACTAGGTTGCACACCTGTATTGTTTGAATCCAAAGGATAAGGATGTGCCAGAAACGGCATCACCTTTTAGGAAGGTATTTGTAAAGGTCTTCTAGTAATTTGGATCTTACTCCATAGAATTCTCTTATGAACTATGTCTGTATTTGGGGTATCTGCCATCTTGCAGTGGGAGGGTGGGGTTGGGGATTTTAACCCAAATATCTTCCCTAGAATTTGCAGCTCGATTGTAAAAGCAGGGTTTCAAAAGAAATGGCGCGAGTTATCGTGTTGGGGAGTGGAACCACCGTTATACCTTTCTGCCGCGCTTCGGTCTGTAGCAAGCCCATCGTGACCCCAGCTCCCATCACCACTTCCCGGTACCCTGAGGCACAAGAATCTGAAAATATTGATCGGTTTGAGATTTCAACTTGTAAGGTGGCTTTATCCCATGCATTTTTTTGGATGTCTTGACTGTTCGTGAGATACAAAATTGGGGATATGGGGCCGGGGAACTACTTGATTTTGACTTTTTCAGATGCGTTTTAAAAAAACTACCCGCCCCAACTGCTTTGGTGGTCCCTCCATTACCTCCCTAAGATGGAGTGCACAGATGTGTTCATGCTCGAGGGGCTGTAACCTTGTTTGTATGGCAAGTAATTTGTTGGAGTTTTTCTACTAAATGTGTGTCTTTGATTCTTGTGTATATACTTGAGTGTAAACAAAAGCTAATTAAATTCTAGTGTGGAATAAAATGTGTTCAGGGGTTGTACTGCGTAATCTGGGGTGGGATAGTGCAAGGTGTGTGTTTCTCCCTTTCTGCATTTTTCAGTGTACGAGCGCTTTCATACTCCAGCTCTACAGGAGGCCTAGCTCTTAAAATGTAAAGGTTTGCTTTCCCGTAACGTCAGTCTTGGATCACGTAAGCTTGTTAAATCCTGCTTATCTTCAAGTACTTGGTGGTTTAAAAAAAAAAAAATCTACAAAACTGTTAAGGGTTACTTTTTTGCCATTTGGCATGTCATGCATTGTAAGAATGTAAAAGAGCGTTTTTTTTGTAAAGCCTATTTGGTAAATAAATGCATAGTATGTTGTGATGGAAATACATACTGGTATGCTTTTGTTTCTTGGGGGAGTCTGGGGGGAATTTCTTGTACTTTTCAGGTATTGTAAACTTGGAGCTTTTAAAGCACGAGACCAGGGCTTGGTGGCGTTCTTTCGAGTGGAATTAAAGTCAGATAAGTGAAGGTTCATGAATCATGGTAGACTTGTCAAATTGGCATTTGCCAAACAAAGTTTAAGAAACTTGACTTGAAACATTTTGGATACTCTTGTTTAAACACATGGTAATTGAATGTAAATGTAGTGGAGAATTTGGATCTCTTGAACATCCTTAAAGCATAATGGGACTCAAATCATATGATTTGAGAATGAAGCCCATTGAGACCCTTTAGAGGGGTGTATTCTTGGTCATCGTTTGAGGGGGGGGTGTAGGGGATGTTTCTTTTTGATCTTGCAGAGTTATACCCCAGTGAGGATTGCCATCACTTGATGTGTCGAAGAACAGCCAGTCCTTTGAACCACTTGATGGAACCGTGTACAGTTTGCTTTTTCTCTGATTAGATTTGCTAAGTAACTGTCTAAATGGTGGTTTTGATATATAAGCTCAGTCACCGGCACCTGTGCAACTGCACAGGAGCATAGCTGAAAATGTTGATGCTTTGCAAATGCATTGCATGTATGTGCAAGGCACCAAGTCATGCAACTGTGTGACTACCTTAAATTGGTGTGACTGAGAAGCTGTGCAACTGTACAGCTTTAATTAGGTTTTTGTCTTTAAAATCTTGATGTATAGTTTTAAGCAAAATGTTAGGGAGAGGGTCTTTTTGCACTCTTTTTCACCTTGCAGATTGCGTGAAACCAGCTGGTGTATGTGAATGGTATGAAGTCCCCTTGTGGAGCACATTGAAACCAGGTGTTTGTCATTTCATTAGAAATGTAACTGCAATTTCAGTCTGGTTCAATGGAAACCCTACAAACTGCTACTTTTACTTTACATGTCATAACATGTGTCTTTAGTGTCTAAAAGCATCCATTACTCATAACCTTGAGCACATGTAACTCTTAAGTTAGTTCCTGCAAATGTTGTCTATGTGTTTGTGGTGGGAATGTTTGTAGTAGTTCTTATTTCAGATCACTCATCTGTCCACTCCATTTGCTACTGCACCTGAATGAAAGGCTGTCTGGGAGCTGTTGGCAAGTCTCCTCACTGACTGACGACCAATTCTTCTGTGCGCTTAAGCTTAGTCCAAACCTTCGAAGTCCTTCACCCGAAGTCCTTCTCTGCGTGCTGTGTGTCTGTCTATCCTGTTTCCCCCCCTTCGTTTCCTAGGCTAAAATCCTATAGGAGCCCCACATTTTTCGTGTGTGTCTGGGAACGCCTAACTGTGAAGCACTGGGAAATCCTTTCCTGTCCAATCAAGAGCTACAAGCTTGTCTTGCTACTAAATGAGCCTCAGATTGCTGTTTCTTGGTGTATCAAGTTAAGTGAGGTCCTCTTAATCTTAATTTTCTCGGGTATGTGTTGCAATTTTAACTTCATTTATTGCATGGATCTCAGCTTTGCATAATACTGATGGAAAAATCATGCAACAGCTTATTGTTAGTCATTTCATTCAATATGCAACCTGCTGTAGGGGTGGATTTCTTGGATTTTGGGGGGTGGGGTGGGTCGCAACCAAACTCTCTTCTTTGCAGATAGTTATGATCCCTCAAAGCACAACTGACCCCGCTTGCAACTCGACTGATCAAACTGGATGAGTGAGTGGACGTACGCCTGTTTGTAAGCAGCAGTTGAAATACTGATCTAAGAGCAGCATTTTGGAGATAATTGCGCCGTTGCTTGGTTTGTACTACAACCATAGCTTGCTTCTGTACATTTCTTCTTTTAAAAGGGGTTTCCATTCAGATTGTTGGGGGGGAGGGGGGGTTGGGTTGTAAACTATCCTCTCTCTTGTCTTTTCAGCTTTCCACTTTTCAAGGCAACGTATGTCTCGCTTGAGTGTTGAACGAAGCGTCGCAGAGCAGGCAATGCAGTCGTTTCTGATTTTGAAATGTCTTGTTAAGTTCTTCAGTAAAAGCAAAATTGAGGCATACCAAATGTACCAATCGGCTGAGTTCTCGGGAGTTGCTGGGGATGGGGAAACCTGTTTTTTGTATAGTTCTAGGCTCAACAGGAAGTCAGTTGACCAACATTGAACACCGGTATGGCACGAGTGTGTGGTTTGTATTTTTGTTTGTTTTGTTTTTTAATTGCTTACAAATAAGAATTTGATTTTATGTGGTTTAGGGGTGGGTGGGAGGGAGGGCACATAAACTTGTTCTCTCTTTGCAGTCCACAGCTTTAGGAATGTTCCTCAGATCAAGGATTAATTGAGATCTTGCCGGGGAAACAAAATCGATAAGTGGCCCTTTCACAAAGTAGTACCTGGAGTTGTGTAAATGAAAACTGTCTCTGAGCAGTACTGGAGTAGATGTTTGGGGTTGTGCACGGGATGGGGGAAACCTGCCACATTTCTGTTTGTAGTTTCAGGCCACTCAGGGAGCCAAGACGAGTAGAACAGCAGGTGCCAGGTTTTTCTTTTCCTGGAGGAACAATTTTGTTTCTCCAGGTTTTGCTTTTTGTCCTGGTTAACAAAAAAAGCAAAAGACTCCGGTGGTGGCACTCCTGTTCTTCAGGACGGGGTTCAATTCCCTGCGGTGTCTTTGCTTTTCACCTGCTGGCTAGATTGGGTAGCATTTGAGTTGACTGGATTATAGTTAGTTCAGGCTTTTTGGTCTAAAATGTGAAGCTGAATTTAAGTCTAAAATGTAACATAATGCTTCTTACAGTGGGGGGAAAATGAATATTGAGCAGAATTAAGTTATCTGTGTTTAGGCCCTACAACAAAGCTCAGATTTTTCATGCGCTAGACTAAGGAACCACCAATGACTTTCTTTACCAACCCGAGTACATGTTGGGTAAATGATGCTCATTTTAAATCTGCTGTGCATCTACTGCCTGTTTCTTTCCTCTTGTTTATTTCTCAAAACATTTCAGACACGCAAATTTGCAAAATTTAGCAAGCTGTGTACTACTGACATGGCGAACAGAACTTCCTTGAGCCTCATGAAGGAAAACTGTTTAGGCCTATGATGGTAATTTTGTCAAGAGGATTGGGACAAAAATTATGGTCAGAAGCATGTACCCTAAACCTAATTCCCAAGTGTTTCTAGGCCATTCTACCAAATGGGGCCTCATCACTATTTATGTACATGTTTGTATAGTATAGAAGTATAAAGAAGTATAAGAAGTATATAGAAGTATAAAGAAGTATAAGCAGTCATATCATAATCATGCAAGGTTTATTGTTCCTTTTGACAATGGAATAAAATGTAGTACAAACAGAGTAGAATGCAATGCAGTAAACAAACACAAGACAGCATTAATTAATTCAGATGTCATGTTTATGTAACAAAGTAATAGGAAGTAATAGTTCACCAAAGCTTTAGTCAGTTGTTGAGGTTGCAGATACACGCCCAATAAAATCGGTAAAAATATATTTAGGCATACATAGATAAAGATCCTTCGTTTGGCCCTTTGGGCTCTGAGATGTCAAGCACAGTAAGATGAGCACACTGATTATCTTAGTATTCCTCTATTAGAACATGGTGATAAGAGCTTCATCCTACTAAGGATATAAGGGTTGGAGGGGGAAAAGGGGGTCCTGTGTGTGAGTATATAAAGCATCTTAACTGTATTTGACTGTGTGGAAACTGCTTTGAAGCTGTACAATTCCTGTCTTAACGAGGTGTCATTGTTAAATCACATTCGCATAGCATGTCTCACAGTGAACGGTTCCTTTGTGCAAAAACATGCTGAACAGTAGGTCTCCCATTGGCTTGCTGCATATGCCACACTATTTAGGAAACAAAATGAAAGTATTTGTTTTTGTTAAACCAATTAACAAAAAGAAGAATAATGGTGGTCTTATGTTTGGTTGCTTACCTTGAAACATGTTGGATGACATGAGATATTGAGATGTTCAATAGTGATTTTTGCATCACTGCCTACAAGCTCACCACAATATGTGCAGGCGGTCATGTCACTGGAGAGAAATTCACAGGTTTCATTTATTGTGTTTTTGTTTTTTTGTATTGTAACTTAACAATCTAAATAACTATATATATTTGTTATGTGTTATATATTGTAATGTATGTGTTTATTGTATGACTGGTACCCAGAACGCTTGTAGTCATAGGTAGAAAAACGTGATGCCTGGTAGTCACTGAAACAAGCATATTATTATATCAACACGGAGCATCAAAAATGTGCATATACTGTACACAAAAACAAAGTCCATAATTTGGAGTGCAGTCCATGTCTGTTAAAGATTGTAAATCAATTATGCAAAATGGCTATCCAAAGCCTTTGTTGATGTGTCTGCCTCTTTCAACTAAATATCATATTCCTGAGCAGTTGAGGAGTTTTTGCATATGGCACATAAGGAAAATGTCAACTAAATTACTTTGAATTTGTCCAACTAAAAGAAAGAAAAAAAAAACATTTTCAAGCGTTGTAGCATTTGGATACTTTATGCTGAAATTGTATATTGATTTGAACTTTTTTTTCTCAGAATCACAATTCATTTTTTAGTTTGTACCCCAAATTATAGAATCAGCCATTTTAAATGTTCATAGCGTTACCTGTTGTCGTGAACATATTGTTTCAGGAGCACAATTCCCCTGTTAAAGAAAGTATGTGATCAGGTGTGCAAGAAATGGACCAGAACCATGGCATTTAAATCATTTTTGCTTTTGGTTGTATTACCCACCTCTTTGTCTCTGGATCTGATGATGTGCTCTCTAGGTCCTCAGTGTCAACTTGTCTTTAAAATGTGAAGTAAACCATAAGAGGGAGATCTTACTAAGTAGGCATCATTAATATTTGGAATCCATGTCTAACAGCATATTAAAGAGAGACAATTTGAGTGACGTGATAACAATGCGGTCACTGTTCCTAACTTAGCCACATTTAGAGTTTACCGTGGTCTTAATTATTTTGGCCAATTATTTGACCAGTTCTTTAAAGGAGAAATCCAGTGTAAATCCATATCCTTGTTGTCAGTAGATAACAAACAATCCACAAAAATGTCTTAAGTGGTATTAAAATGTTTGTGTTCTTATCGACAGGATTCGGTGACCAGGGGCCTATTGCACAAAACTAGGATAAGGGATTAAGCCAAGATATCTTGGTTATCCTGGTTCAATTTATCCATGATGACCAATCATTTATCAGTATAACCAAGATATCCCGGCTTAATCCCTTATCCTAGTTTTGTGCAATTGTCCCCACGTAAACCAAGCAGGAGCAGATAGAGCCATTGTTTGATTCCCACAGTATTTCTCCTTTAAATGCCTATCAAACTTGGTAAGCTAGCAATGAAAGCTAGCTTAAACCTCTGAAGGCCCAATTATTTCAGCACAGATATTCCATTGCGATGATGGTAAATGTAAGGATAATTCTGAAGGCCTAATTCTTTCAGCATAAACATACTGTACGTAGGAGTGGTCCCTACCTCTCCTCTGTTTTAGTGGTGTAAACGGTGGGGGAGGTCCATCTATCCCACGGGGAATCATTTTCTGTGGACCTAAACATATTCCATACTTAAATATAGCTCTAAACAGCACATAACATACTGCACTACTGCATATTCCATACAAAGAAAAAAATTAAAACCCATTCATAGACAAGTCTTACAGGTTGGCCCCTATGAGTCATACATGCATGTCAACATATACAAACATACAGTACATTCCTTTTTTCCTAAATGACTTGGTTTAACACAATGGATTGTGTAATTAAGCACAAGGAGGGGTTCTGGTCCTATGTGTTGGTGTTTACAAAATCATAGATGGAGAATTGTTTCCAAAACACAGCCACATTGACAAATATTGACAAATATGTGTTTCTCAGTAGGTGGAGCTAGACTACACAAGAGTGGTTGAGGACTCATTAGATACATGTCTGTGTGTGTTGATGATAGATGTTCTTAGTAGATACTGCTATTACTCACTTTCTTTCAAATTTAATTGTGACCGTCTCATTGTCATAACCAGTGGCTTCTTCCTCCTCCTCTTCCTCTTGCTCCTCACTGTTACACACACACATACAGTACATTCATGAACAAATGAGTCAGAAAGTTCTTTCATGTTTTTTTTTTTAATCAAACTATGTCGTACCTTCCGGGGATGCTTGTGTCCCAGCTTCGTGCCCAGTTTCTCTCAGAAAGGACTCTAAAAGAGTAAAGAAAAGATCAATCCCAGTGGTTGGACGATAAGGGATCCAGGGGGATAAGGAATGTTAGGGTGCTCTGGGGAAAAGATTGAGTTGTTTGAATCGAGTTGTCTGTTCCTAATATTGTATTGTGTTGTACCTTGTATTTGTATTGATAGGGATGATATCATCAGCTAGGTCCACCAATGCATCAGAGGGCATACTGTTGTTATGGAAAGAAAAGAAAAACACATTAGTGGCTAACTGTACACAGTACTAAAAATGGATAAGTATGCAAGGACTTGACTTTCTTACCTGTTATAAGGACTTGAAGGAGCTATCGGATCTGGCAAGCTGTTTTAATGCAACAAGATGGGAATTTTAAATGGTTGCACAGTGGGTTAAATTGATTAAAAACAATTATGAGTCATACAAATCAATAACTACGCATCAGTATCTAGTTACTAGTGTCACCAGAACAGATGCTAGTTATTTTTTTTACACTGATAAGCTTTTTACCTGCTTATTGAGTCAAGCACAAGAGGATCAAATAGCTCGACAGGACTAGAATGAGAAGGTTATGTGTTATAGTTGAAATGTTAGTACACATTGATAATCCCACTAAACTTTCTCCAAAAAGATATCACATATACTGTACCTCTTAACGGCTGTAGTCTCTTTTGGAATAGGATCAAATGGATCAGAGCTAAAAATGAAAAAAAAAAAAAAAAAAAAACAATTTCACATCAGTGAGCTGTTATTGATAACATTACAAAACAGTACAAAAACTCATCTACAGTATGTTTTTGTGCTACTGTGTGTATTGCATAGAAATGCTGACATGCCTTACCTGCTCTCTTTAACAGTGCTAGTGACTGTCTTGGTGATCTTGGGGTCGGAATTATTGCTGAAACAGTAAAACAGTTTGTTTCAACTGGATTGTTGTTTTACCATAAGAAGGACTCAGACATCTGTATTCCACTGAAATACCTTTGAATGATTGACAAGCTCTAAAATAGATTAGAATGGCTTTACACCGCATGTAATTTAGCCTATAAAGACATAAACTACCAATTATCAAATAGTTTTGCTATGCAGGTATGTCAAAAAACAAACCATAGGGCCTTAGTAGCCGTTTGCACAGACCAATCCTATTATTCTACCCTTATGGACAGCTGCTAGATGAGCTGTAACAGCATGTGGAGGCCTTTTACAAGACTGCTGATTCTACACCTTAAATTGAGCCTGAGCTATTAGACATAACTAAATAATATATTTTGATGTTATACACTGGATTGTCAGGCTACATCAGGGCTATTCAATTAAAATTTCATTTGGGCCACATTTCAAAACCAAGATCTTAAGTTTGGGCGCACATTTTCAGCAGTCATTAACAAATTACACTTTTTCAAATCGGCACAAACTGTAATTATAAAACAATTAAGTTACATTCTAAAGGCTCTTGAATAGTGCTAGTGTTACTTTTATGGCTGGAGTGTTGCCTGGGCCGAATGTGGCCTGCAGGCCGCCAATTGAATAGGCCTGGGCTACATCATGATCACATGATGTTATTATGTACTGCTCTCTTCAGTGGAGATGTAACATGTACTGGCCAATGCCAAACACCTTTACATGTATATGAAATGTAGACAACCCATACCTGGCTTTTTCAATGACTGTAGTTTTGGTGGTTATGGTGGTGGTTTCTGTGGGACTGATAAAACAAAACAAATGAGAACCACCTGCTTTTTCTGCAAAGACCACTTCACAGAAAGGCTGTGTAATATTATGATGGTTAATGTACCTTAAGACCTAGGCTAGAGGAAGAAGAAAAGAATGATTTATGTAACAAATAACTTTTATTAGATTTGTCAAGATTCTTTCTCCAAATTAATTAAATAATTAATGTCCAAATATGGGCATATAAAGGGTGGAGAAACATAATTGTTATTCCCAGCAGTCATCCAGGATATTTACTGAACTGTTTAGGGAGCACATGGGAGGAGCTTCTCCAAGGGGCCCAAAATATCTTAGGACATATGAACCCCACTGGAGTATGTGAGTGTGTGTGAGTGAGTTTGAAGTGAACCAGTGTTTCGGTATCCTGAGAAAAACTAAAATATTGCTTTTTGTGGGTCCCTACATGCATATTTGCTGAACACATAAGTAAAAATTGAGGAGTACATGAATCAGACTGGGAAACACAATTGTCTGTATTGTGTAGTAAGTACAGGTATTATTGGCAATGTGGTTTAGAAAGGCTAGTGCCACAGAACCCCTGTCAAATGCATCCCCACAGAATAGAATTAGAAAGTTTTTTGTTAGTCATGATATTTGTACACATTATTTATCCCATTAAACTTTCACCATAAGTACAAAATAAATACCTCTTAACTGGAGTAGACACTTTTGGAATGGGATCAAATGGATCAGAGCTAAAAATATATATTTTTTCACATCAATAGTTAGTTGTAATTGAAATTTACAAAGGTGTACAAAAGTGGATCTATGTCCGTGTGCCAATGTGTGTGTTGTTATGTAACTCTGACTCTGCCTTACCTGCTCTCTTTAACAGTGGTAGTGACTGTCTTTGTGGTCTTGGGTTCAGACTTATTGCTAAAAAAGCAGTTTAATTCTGTTAGATTATTGTTTTACCATTTGAACAAACCATAGAGTCAACATTATGCATCTGAGTAGATATAGACATCACAGTACAAAGACTGACCTATGTTCTATGTATCTATGTACATCTGTTTCTGACATGTAAATACTTGCCTGCCCTCTTTAACAGTGCTAGTGACTGTCTTGGTGATTTTGGGGTCGGAATCATTGCTGAAAAAGAGCATATTGTTTCAGTGAGATTGTTATTTTACCATATGACCGAAATAGCCAAACTATACATTTTGATGACATA
>JAGFZM010000093.1:1675363-1830763 GCA_017657215.1 Limnothrissa miodon | reverse complement strand
ATGCACTGCTCTTCTCAGTGGAGCTGGAACATGTACTGACCAATGCCAAACACCTTTACATGTATCTGAAGGAGTCCCATACCTCGCTTTTTCAACGACTGTAGTTTTGGTGGTTATGGTGGTGGTTTCTGTGGGACTGATAAACAAAACAAATGAGAACCACCTCCTCTTTCTGCGAAGACCACTTAATAGAAAGGCTGTGTAATATGATGATATATTAATATGATGGTTAATGATACCTCAGGATGTCATGTGAACTTAGGCTGGAGGAAGAAGAAAATAACACTAGATTAGTGAAAAAGTAACACTACTTCTTACTTACATTAAAAATTAAAATGAAGAAAGGTTTGTGTGCCTATAGCTAGTCCCCTAGTATCACACACATTGTAGTATGCATTAAGATATGATTGGACTCTCATTCCTCTCACCTGGTGCGAGTGGTATCAATTGGTATGATGTCATCAGCGAGCAGATTGAGAGTTCCAGTGGTCTTCTCTTTCTTGGCAGGAGTGCTAAAGAAAACAGTTCTGTTATATTTCTGTTCAATAGCATTTTAGGCTTATGTCTGCATGTCAGCAAATGGTATCTTACGGGACAGGCCCAGACAGAAGGTCCTCACTCCAGGCTTGTGGGGTTCTGGGAGGAGAGTCCTCAATCTGTTCTTTGCTGACAATACACGGACCACCACAAAAGAGTTACACAGGCTATAGGACAAGGGTGTCTGTTGGCAGTCCTTTACAAATACATCATGATTACTGTGCAAGAGCACAATTGGAAGGGAGCGACAGTGCCACCATGTGGCATGTCATGAATAGTGTCTTGGTAAAAAGCCATTGCTAAAATGACAGTGCTTTGCCATAACCATCCCTACAGTTTCCACATACATGTATTTAGAGAAGTGCATTTCCAGAATACAAAGCACCCTCAGGACACTAACCTCTGTGCAAGGGAAATGAGGTCATCAATATTAAGATCACTGGGTGGCTTTGGGGTGGGTTCAGGATCAACACTGCAGAATGAAGCAAACCAGGACCACCATTACGGAGCGTATTACTGTGTCAGGAAAGCTTAGTAAACGAACCTTGAATGAAATAGTATTTTGGGGTCTAAGATGGAAGACAGACCTGATTTCCACGATCTGTGTCTTTTCAATCTGTTTAGGCTTTGTGGGTGTTTTGCTGTAAAGAATAGAAATATTTGATTACATGATTAATTAGATTAGATTAGATCAGGGGTGGGCAAACTTTTTGACTCGTGGGCCACAGTGGGTTATAAAATTGAATAAAGGGGCCGTGCCAGGAGCAGATAGATGTAGTGTTTGTGTGAAGTAATATAAATGACATGTAAAGGCCATTATATTTCACAGTTTTGGCCTTTAATAGGTGGTAAAGCATGGGTATGCAAGGCTTTTTTAAAATGCATTTAACAACAGTTTGCAGAAATTGCAGGGAAAATACTAAATAAAGGTTTGATAATGTTATTGAATATAATTTCAAAAGGTTAGGGCCGGTATAAAAAGCCAAACGGCCCGTATATGGCCCCCAGGCCTTAGTTTGCCCATGCCTGGATTAGATTCAAATTTATTGCCATTACACATGTATAAATGTAGAGTAACGAAATAGCCTTAAATAGATTGGAACTTGTAATGGTCCACATTGTGGAATTTATCATTGGTGACATAAAAAGATTTCCCAGCTAGTACGACAGACTCACAAGAACCTCTGACCCTATTGGTTTGCAGATATACAAAATACACTGATCAAGTGGGCCAGCATAAACCTATACAGATTTTACAATAATACTCTTGTCACAGCAATGCCATTATGCAAAGAAAAATAAAGAACTTCAAATGAATACTGTATGCCTGACCATGATTCATAGTTTTGTAATATTTAAGGTATTGTTTATTTACTTAGTTTAGTTTTTTAATGGTCTGTGCATGAAACAATGTGCACCAGTGATCAGTGTGTTCACAGGGCCTTCAGGCCTGGGCTGGGCTGTGTTAGTTATAGTAGTAGTAGTAGTATTAGTATGATGGCCGACAGTCAATTATGTTGAGCCACTGAGTGTTGTGTGCTGACAGCACCTACCGCTCTACCACAGGGCTGGGCACCAGATCAACCAAAGTGGAGACTTTCTGGCTCGGGACCGGAACAACTGGGGCGGAGGCTTTCTGTGTGGGGACTGGATCAGCTGGGGCAGAGGCTCTCTGGGTGGGGACTGGATCAACCACAGCGGAGGCTTTCTGGCTCGGGACCGGAACAACTGGGGCAGAGACTTTCTGGTTAGGGACTGGATCAACCACAGAAGTAGCTTTCTTGGTGGTGGGGACTGGATCAACTGGGGCGGAGGCTTTCTGTGTGGGGACTGGATCAACTGGGGCAGAGGCTTTCTGGCTCGGGACTGGATCAACCACAGGAGGAGCTTTCTTGGTGGGGACTGGATCAACTGGGGCAGAGGCTTTCTTCTCATCTTTCGGACTGTGGAGGATGAGGGATGAGAAAAATTACCTTCAAACTTGCACTGATGAAACAACAATGTCAATATTATCTGTTCCTGCATTTGTTCTTTTATTTTAATGTGTTTGTTTTTGTAACCATGGGTGTGTCGTTATGGTTTCTTCGGGTTTTACCTGGTAGGTTGCGCAATGAGGGTGTCTGACAAAGCTTTTAAAGTGTCAGTGCTGTTAAAGTGAAAAAAAAAAACAGTACATACTTAGTTATGTTTATTTACATTTACATTACATTTATTTAATCTCCATGAACTATAACTTGCTGATGACAGTGTCACCTTTTCTCTTTAGTGGGCTCAGGAACTGTTTTGGGTTTTGGAGTAACAGCAGGGGGGTCGGGGGCTACTACTATCACCGGGGGGACCTTTTCCTTAACACTGGTGACACACACAAACACAGACATTTGTATTATTTTTACATGCATTCATTTAGTTGATATTTTATCCTGTGTGACCTACAAGTGAGGACCAACATTCAAGCTCTGTCATAAAAACAAATACACAATTTAAGAGAAGTGACAAATGGGCTGAGTTAAAGGGGCAAGTTGGTCTGTCAAACTCAGAATTGGCTTTCTAATCTTGTAAACTGTAGATAATGTACTGGAAAAGATAAGAAATGAGGCTCGGGCTATCACTGGTAAGTGCGGTTACAACCAAACAGGTATCTGTCTTGGAGGCTCTGCCCTATGTCTATTTTTTATGTTACGTGTGTGTGGGTGCCTGTTTATGTTTATATGTTTATGTTATGTGTGTGTGGGTGCCTCTATAAAGGTTCCATAAGGTTTGGTCCTGGTTTGGAGACAATCTTATTTTCTCACTCATTCTCTACCATTCTCACCCACTGCTAATTTGAGGATCTCCCTCCTTTTCCATCACGCTATGTTTGTTCAACCTTTCTATTGCACTACACTTTACTTTTATATATTACACTGACCTTTGTCATTGTTGTGACAATAAATCTTATTTAAACATTATGCTAAGGTGTGGTCTCCCTCATGTTGAGTCTGCTGTGAGCCAAGCGGCCGTATTAGTACTGCTGACATTTTTACCTTTTGTCTTTAGTGGGCTCAGGAACTCTTTTTTTGGGCTCTGACTCGGGTGCAACAGTAGGGGGCTCAGGGGTCACAGCAGTTACTGCCACCGGGGTCACCTTTTCCTTAACGCTGGTAACACACAAACACAAATATTATTTATACATGCATTCACTTTTATCCAGTGTGCTAGGAAGGGGTGATACATTAAAGGTATAATAGAACACGTTTTTTGACCATCAGAAATTGTTCTTTGAGGGTCAATAACAGCGTATGCAAATTTGTGCATCTGAAAGTGACCCAGGAGCACTGCTAGAGCGTCTTATTCAGGTTCATTTAAAAGAGAGGCGGATGGACCAGAGACAGTTATAAACGATCTTTGATTGGACCAAATGTAGGAGGTGTATCCTTCTCTATTTACTTAACTGTGGGCCTCTGTTCAGATTGGCCTGTTTCAGCGCTTCCATTTCTAGTTTGTAATTTACATGTAGAAACAGGCAGGAGATGGTGTTGAAGTTTTGGTATGGTCCATTGGATACCTTGAGCTACCTAAATTCAACAATTACAAGGTAAATGCGGTTTTGCATTCTTTAAGGGCCAGTGGCGGAGCTAGACTTTTTTACTTGGGGGGGCCAGGGGGAGGCCAACAGGGCCAGTATATAACAATGAATTTTCAACAAATACAATAAATTGCGATCAAAATCTTTTCATATGGTACATCTTAAACACGCAAGGAGATAATATTTCTGTGGCTGAATTATATTTGTTGCTGATACAGAGCGCCAACTACTGCACAGGAGGAACATGGCAGTTAAGAGATTTTACCGATTACAGAATTCATCAAGCTCTTCTCAACAAGATGTGTGAGCAGAATGCTGTGCTGTGGGGGGGCACCTACGGGGGCCAATAAGATTTCGGGGGTGGCAAATGCTACCCCGGGCCCCCCCTCTGGCTCCGCCCCTGTTAAGGGCCTTTAAGGGCTTTTTAAGAGCCTAATATTCAAGCTCTGGCATAAAAAAGAATGCACAATCTTCTACATATTCACCCATAAGGGGCTTAAGAGCGTCAGTGTCACATGGGAAAAGTGAAAGGTTGAGGGAGCGAGTCAGCACATCTCACCTGGGCTGTGGAACAGGCTTGGGCTCAGGGACAGGGGCAGGAGGTGAGGCTGGCTTTTGGGGACTCTCGACTGGTGTTGTGTCCTCGTCGTCACTGATAACCACCCTGTCCATGTGTAGACAGCAGTTTCAGTCATTTTTGTCAACATGAATTCCAATGAGAACTGAGAACGTTGCATTATGTGGGGACAGAACAACCGCTGTAGGAGAATGCATACACTAGACAGAGAGCACCACACATACACACACACACACACACTGAAATGGAGTGTTTAGGTTCTCTACCTTTTAGCCACAAAGGTTGTTGTGTTCTCTGTAGGAGATTCTGCTTCGCTTGTGGATCTGATTGAAATAGAAAACCAGCATTTTTGAGAAAAGAACATTATTGCTTCCAGTGTCCAAGAGCTAAAATTGGGCCTTTGAAAGTAATCCACCTCTAAATAATTGCTGCACCATCAGACCTTGCTGCAGTCATCAAGACTATACAGAGGATACAGCATGCATAAAACATTATCACACTGTTTTGTTTTTTTATTGTCTGATTGACTGTGTGATCAGTAAAATGTACTGATCTGTGTGACAAATTTGGGGGCAGCCCTGGCAGACCAGCGAGGGCTTCTGGTTTTAAAAAAGGTTTCCTGCTTTTGTGGACCATGGCTTTAGTGCCCTTGATCAGAGAACCCAACCCCTCACTGCTCCTACAGTATCTACCCTGCCACAGGCTACTCACTTCTCCAGATTAGTGTGTACTTCACGTCTCAGGACTGTGTGTGTGTGTGTTTCACTATCTTAATAAATGCAGGGACCAAATTTCTGAATGGATCAAAGGAGTATGAATAGATCAAGTCATAGCTAATGATTCAACTTCCCTAGTAGCAGACAGTGTAATTGTTAACAGTTATTGTAACTGTTATAAGTATAATGGCACCTGGGACTTACTCATATTTCTTGGCTGCAGAGAGGACGTAGGATCGCTGCCGGGCCGCTGAAGTCTTTAGAACATTACTGGCTGCCTCCGTTCTGAATTACAGGAATGTATTTAATACCTTTTAAGTAATGATCATATCAATATACACAACAACACCCCCCTCCACACACACACACACACACACACACACACACACTTCCCCTCACCGTTTCTCTACTTGCTCGGGGGACAGCTGAGGCTCAGAGTTGATTGTGGGCTCTGCAGAGCCTCGTACTGTATGAGGGGCACTGAGAACACAGAGCAGGATATTTAAAAAAAATATTTAAAATGTCCAAATGATGAGTCCAACTGGGGGGCTTACAACTGCCTGCAGATAAACCGCACTCACATTTTCTTGTATCCCTCTGATGGCCTCTTGTTGAAGGTACTAGATGAAGCACTATGTGATAAAAATATATATATATTTAGCACGAATCAGACAAAATTGCATCTTCTGATAGACACACTGAAAATATAAGTCTAGGTATCCTTGTCCAAATGTGAGTTTTAAACCTAAATATACGTTTAGTTAGTCTAGCAAAAACAGACAATTTATGTGTTATGTTATAATCACATATCACCACCTGCCATACAGTGTACTGTGTACTGAAGGCCATTTCTCTTTCTCACCTGTGTCCATTGGTTGAAGAAGTAGGCTTGGTGTCTGTTTTTGTGAAAACCCCTCTGTAAAAAACAGGTCCTGTCATTAATCCATTCAAAACCAGCGCATGTTCAGTTCATTATACCATAAAAAAAATGAGCTTGGCTGTACCTGATTAGATATCCTGACGTTGGCGCTTTTGTACTGATGAGATCAAACAAATAATATTAAGATAATAAAAGTCCAAAGAGAAAGAATCGTATTAAGGAAAGCCAATGTGATTAATTGGTGGTTGTGGTTGTGGTGGTGGAACATTAACTACCTTTGTGTTGTGTCCGTGGACGGAGGTGTTTCACTTGTAGGTGAAGAAACTGAACTGTTCTCTCTTGGTGCCCCATTGAGGCGACTTGCCCTCACTTCAGCCAACCTGCGCAACACAGATAATCACCAGAAGACTTCATCAAGGAGGTGTGCCCCAGCTACCATATGTATGAGCCCATGTACGTGCCATAAGTGATGGCACGTTCAATGTGGGATTGTCAGGTTCTAAAGGGGCCCCATGTCATTTGCACACATGAACTCCATGCTGGATTAAACAGGGTTTTATTTGGGTCCCAACTGGGCAACATACACCAGACCCATCTGAGGCCCAGTCTTAAATTCTACCTGGGTTCTATGTGGGTACTACATGCATTGCAATACATGTTTTTGGAGAGATTTTGCGTGTTTTCCAAAGTGGCCCAATGTCAACTGCCCACATGGACTCCACGCAGGACTAATCAGGGTTTTATTTGGTTCCCAACTTGCCAACATACCCCAGACCCATCTGGGTTCTATGTGGATATCACACTGGTTGATATTTTTTTATGTACTACCAGCAGTGTAGAAATCTTCACTCATCTTCTATAGCATATAGTGAGACATTCCTGCAGCTCCTCACCATGGCTTTTCCTCTTCCTCGGGCTCAGACTGTCTGCGCTTCTGGATCCAACTGCTGTCTCCCTTAATGGCCGTCCGGACCTTTGTGGTCCGAAAAACACTTGACCTTTCATCACCTTAAATGAAATACATAATTTTGTTTACACAACCATTTTAGGAATCATTGGCTTTTTTATTCAAAAAGGAAATATTCACAGACCCCTTTGAAAGATACAGAGTAAATCACCTTTAACAATCACTTTATCTTTAAGTTAAAGATGTTATCCTGTTTTTGTTTACCTTTTGCACATTTGTTTACTAAACTGTTCCTTCAGATGAGTCAGCAAATGTGGCAGGCCATGACACTATGTCAACAATGTGTTTGTGTACGGAAAAGCAACTGACAACAATCATACATTTTTTAACAGATCAGCTAAAGGCACCAAGCAAGCTAGCTCACCCTTTGACATTGTGTGCTGACCGTGTGTCTCGTTCCTTCTTCCTTACACAGTCACCTAATTAGAAACAAAGGAATCCGTGAGTCAGATGTATTATTTTGGAAAACACAATAAGCTCAAAATACCTGCTTAGCTAGACAAGATTGTGCACCATCAAAAGGCATTGTTTTTGGACCTGCTTTAAATGCAGCTTACATGTAGTCAAAGTGTTTCATTACTGGACTTAAGCTCCAAAAAGAAGTCCCGTTGTTTATAATTCAACATTTTGACTACCATGACCATACAGAGAATCTTCACAGACAAGCACTTCTCAAATAATTAATTTAATGTAAACACCCAACTCAATGCTAAATTGTTTACATAACTGAAGGTCAGTGATGTGAGCAGGTATTTTAAATGCTTCCTACAGCTACCAACTGACTTTTGGTAAACTTTCATCAACACAAACAAAGCAGAGCTGCCCCATTTCATTAGATGTACTCTGCATTCCACACTCTCACCCCTTAGCCATGTGGAAAGGCCTGTTTTACCACTTTCCACAAAACGCATACTCACACAACAGATCATTCCCTCTCTCTCTCTCCCTCTCTCACACACACACACACACACACAGAAACATGCATAAACATATTAATTTTTTTAAGCAATCTTAGAAAAGAGTTAAAAAGTAACCACCAGACCACCAGACCATTGCATACTGCAATAGTAACAGTTATCTGGAGCCTTAGAGATAAGTGACAAACACAGAGTCCAGGTGAGTTGATCTTACATTCAAGATGACTGACCTACAGTCACTTATATGTGTTTTTTAAGGGCTTAAATGTAACTGTAACTAATTTCCAATGAACAAGTCAATAATAATAATACATTTTTAAACAAAATACAAAGCCTGCGACTAGAATAGGGTTAAAGTACAGCACGGATATATTCACCTCATCCAGGAAAGTCAGATAAGGAGCTTATGCAAAACAACAGAGAGGAGCCAATTTATTACACAAATCTGTTCACCATTAGAGGAAATTCTTTACCCACAGTTGGTGTAGCACCTGAGGCTACGAACCTTTGACAGGACTATGAGGAGTTATCAACACACCATGGGAGAAGGCGAAAGAGCAAACACAATGGTACAATAGAAGATGAGAGTCTTTCACATAAGGCACTAAGAACAGCAAACAAGGCTGGCAGCTCAATCGTTTTATGACCGTTGAACAGCCCCAGTGTGTCAGGAAGTAAGGCATGGAACACCTGTAAGGTCTCCATGGTTTACCTGCTCATGCTGAAACACCATGTGTTACACACGGCAGCACTTTTCTTGCATGAAAACAGAACACCCAAAGAGAAATCTCTCTACCTCTCTACCTACAATAAACAGCATCAAAATTTGTATCACGGTCCGCTTTATAACTTAAACAAGATAAAGCCACCATCCTGACCCACCTGTGCTCGTGATCCTGAACAACACCTGTTCGCTTGGTCGCTCCCAACAGTCAACTGATGATAACGAAGCGAGAAGACAAACTGCTGCTCTGTCACTATGCGTGGAAACAAAGTCTCCACCCGCTGACAGGTGTCTCCCTCCAGTGAACAGGTCCGGGCGTTGGCATAGACAAGCCCAGCCTGTCGGGGAGGCCAAGCCACCCATAGTGGTGGGAGTGTAAGTGTGTGCTTGTTCTTGTTGTCCTGTGTGTGTGTGTGTTGTGTGTGTTCATGTTCATTGAGATATGACTGGTTTCTGTTTACTTCGTATCCCATTGTTTCAGCAAGGAAGCACATTAGTGCAAATACAGCTGACAGGTGAAAGACACTAATGGCGTTAGTGGCACAAACAGCCTCACGCTCCCAGTGGAGTTCAAGGGGCCCAGAGCTAACTGCACGGAGAGGCAGAGGCAAAAACACAACTGTGATTTTAATGAGATGTCTACTCACTACTAACACCACTTATATGGCAGGCTGCCTCTGAATGCTGTTGACCCGACAGCATTTGGGTAGGGCTTGACCTGAGGCAAGAGCATGCTCTGTTACTGTGGGGTCTGCACATGTAAATTGTGTGTGTGTGTGTGTGTATGTGAAAAGGACAGAAATTAACAGAGAGACAGAGGTCAGTCTCCAGTCTCCTGAGCAACAGGTCTCTGATAATTGATTACATGCAATCTGCACTCTCTCTGTCTAAACCAGAGGAGGAACACGGCATATGAAATGCCCCTATCAGAGCCCGCTCTTGACGGACTAAGTAAGCGTCACCCATCCCACCCCACCTCGATAGCAACAAAAGAACAATCACAGTGTCGACGATATGCATACCTTGCATACATTTCACAAGCTGTGCCTTTTCACAAAAGCTGGGTGGAGACAGCAATGTTGCAACATCCAGGGATATTTATTAACGTCGGGGATAGGTTGGCTTAGTCACCTCACAGTCATTCACACCTGAGCAGATTTAGCTGCATTTATGTGTGGCGGACGACCTGTCATTGATCACCCACAGATACCAACACCCCACCTCTCTCCCCAAACACACACACACATAGTTCCCCCTACAAGCACACAGTATAAACCTGTCGGGTGACTTTGCCCGCTGCTTTTTGGCTTGCCAGTGAAGTCTCTCTCTCTCAAGACTTCCTGCTGAGAGAATTTGTGGAATCTCTCCACCCCCTTCACCACACCAACGGATGGAATGGCAACAACGCGGGGGCTGAGCCACCTTTCTCTTGGTATAAGGTCCAAGTTGTTTTGATTCATGGTCCATCCAATATCTATGATTTAAAGAGGAAAGAGTTTACCATAAGCATGAAAGGACAGCTGAACAGCTTGCTCTATACCATGCAGATGCATCTGAATCACCACACCTTATTTCACCCAGAGGCAAACATGAATAACTCTATACACTCAAAAAAAATAACATACTTAATGCAACGCTGAAGGTACTGTGGAAAAAAGGTACAAATACACATGGATGACCCATCATGACCCAAACGTTTTGGAAAAATCTTCATTTAGAAATTTCAAACATAATAGGCAAGATCATTTTTCAAATGTGTTTTGATTATTTCAAACATAGAATGAACTCATTTAACTGTTCTTTTTTATTTATCTGTTCATATCAACAACAGCAGAGTTCTTCTGCTCCAAGGAATGTTTGACTCAGTTTTCTGTGCCAGCAATGTTCAAGTATAACCCATTAAGGCAATAGTTGTCATGGGCATGGCATTAGTTGAGAATTTCAACTGGTGTGGCCTTCAAACAAGTGAATTCTTAAGCATCAGTCAACCTGAGCACATGCCCAACTCAGGAGAAAAGGAGTTGTCAGCGAGAGAGACTTCACTGACACAGATGAAAGCCGTGGTCACCATCGTATGTCAGTTTGTACCCAAGGATGAAGCATCAGACAAGATGAGGTTGAAATGCAATTACAGCAATTATACATGCAATGTACACAGAAAAGGTGTTCCGGTCCAACACCAACACATACAATGCTTCTGAATACAATAGCTATAGCTATAGACAGCTATAGACGTCCAGACATTTAGGCAGCCATTTCCAAAACAGTCTTTTGTTACAGACATCTAACAGACAACATACACTGTATGCATGAGTGTATGTGTGTGTGTTTGTGTGCTTGTTTGTTGTTACACATAAGCAGTAGTCCTACGATCCCTTGCGAAGATGCGGGTAGCTCTCCACTGTTCGGATGATGGCCTCTTTCAGGCTGACTGGCGGCCGGTAGCCCATGTCCTGCTTTGCCCGAGAGCAGCTATAGTAGTGGTGGGTGCCCGCCAGTGCCACCCGCATGGGCGTGAAGGTGGGTTTGAAGTGCACCAGGGGCCGGAGCAGTAGCGCCAACAGCCATAACAACAGGGCAATTCCATATACCAGCTGGTATGGGAGATGGTAACGCGGTGCATCATAGCCCAATCCTACCAGCACCTGGGACATGAAGTCCCAGAAGCGCACGGGCTCGTCATTGGTGATGTGGTAGGCCTGGAGGTCGAAGGGATTACATGTAGAGATTAAGTGTGATAATAGGGTATGACTTGCATGCTTATAGATCACAATACCTTGACAAGTTGAATGCTTGAAATGCTGGCAAGCTCCAGTGCATTGTATTATGTGTAGGTCACAGACATGTAAGGGGTGTGTGTGTGTGTATTCAGGTGACATGCATGTAAAGAAAAGAATGGTATAGAATGTGTGAACTTGTTTGGGAATGAGAGGAGGTCAGGTAGATAGATAGATAGACAGAGCCCGTGCAAATGCGATATCTTCCAAGTACCATAGGCTACACAAGATATCAAAAATAGGATAACCATCAAAAACAGTTAAAAACAGTCCAGGGTTGTGTACTGCACATAGAAACTGCAAACAGCAGATATGGATAATATACAATAAGAGAGTTTAACTCTAGTGAAGTCAATAGAAAAGTGAGCGCTAGTGAACAGACAACACAGACAGAATAAGTAAACATGTGACAGAAAGAGAGGGGGATGAATGGCCTGTAAGGGTTTTTCTGATACTGACTTTGCCACAAACAGGTGAGTCTGGTTTCAGGTGTTCTGCAGCCAGAATGTGCCCATGCACAACATTCTCCACAAAGGTGAAATCCACCAGGTTAGAGCCATCACTGCCAAAGATCCACAATTATAACAAGAGCATAAACAAAAACCTGACCAATATTCATAATATAGATCTGATTAGGTGTCTGTATGTGTGTAGATGTATATCTGTATGTACAAAACAGTTAAGCTAAATGCTTAACTAAGTAAACAAGCTTCAGTGCCAAGCTTTCACTGCCAAATTGCTCCCTGCTCCCATTATATCAATTTAGGTGTAAAGTCATTCATACCAGTGGTGGTATTTAGTGCAATCTAAGAGTTGTAGTGATGCTGGTCACTAGTGTCAGATCCTCACCCTATGATGAACTTCATTTTCCCGCGGCGAGCAGTGTCCACCAAGATGGGCACAAGCTGAGGGTCTCTGGGGCCAAAGATGCCATGAGGCCGAATGGCAACTGTGAGTAAGCCTTTCTCCTTATTACAGGCCTCAAGAACCAACTGAGAGCAAAAGACGAATATACTTATGACAACATAATTTTGTGTTTTAAATAATAAATGGACTGCATTTATAGGTCACTTTCACACTCTTTTGAGCACTCAAAACAGTTCATAATTTTTGCCTCACATTTACCTATCCAGGCCAGTGACAGAGGTCTAATCCTCCATCTATAGAGTTACCTTCTCCTGTTGAATTTTGGTCTCAGTGTAGTAGTCGATGGGTTTATTTGCATATGGCAGATCCTCCTTTCCATTTTTAATGTCAGTACCCTCAAACACCACACTGGCACTACTCGTCAAAACCAGTTTCTGAAAACACCAGCATACACCCATACACATATTTCAAATGATATCATCACCCGTCATAAATGAAATCCGATGTGCTTGTGTGTGTGTAACTCTTCACCTAATAAACTGTTGCACTTGGAGATTATGCCAGACACAGCGCCACCTACCTGCACTCCGCTCTCTTGGCAGGCTTGTATGACAGTGCGGGTGCCATCAACGTTGACTTTTTGGAATAGCGCACGGTCATCACTGGCAGGAGCGGGAGAGGCACAGTGAAACACCAAGGTAACGTCCTGCAAAGCTCGAAGTAAAGCCTAGGGTGTTTGAGAGAGTGTTTGTGTGTGTGTCAGAGAAAAAGAGAGACAGGACCACTGATGCTATTTGGCTACTGTATCCAAAAATCTAATTGAATGACATTATGTTGCCATAACGGTCTATGAAAAAGAAAGAACTTTTCAGCACAATTTGCGCACAAGCTCACCTGTTTGTCACAAAGGTCCCCCTCATGAAACACAACTCCGGGAAGATCATAGCTCTGTCGAATGTCAAACACCGTAACTGTGTAGCCTTTGTGGAGCAATTTTTCCACCAGATGTTTCCCAAGAAACCCTGACCCACCAATGACAGCACATCTTTTGCTGCTCTGTGCACAATCAAGTAAAAATAATTTCACACAGGAATAGTCACAAATTGTGAGAGATCCTGAGGTTGGCGAGTGAGAGAACACACAACACTTTAGTCATGTAACTAGCTGTCGATGTAGCACCAAATTGATTATTATTCCAAATAAAAAAAACACTCAACAGACTAATTGTTTTTTCCCCACAACTTACTGGTCGAATGCGTGTAGCCATCCTGAGTTGGGTAACGTTATTCCAAACCCGAACCTGAAAGAAAGATAAGTTTATTCAGCACGTGTCAGGAGACTGCTAGACTACTGTATTTCTGAATGGCAGAACTCCTTGCACAGATTACATCCTGACCAAGGTGTAATAATTCAGAATATATTAAAACAGGCTACACAATTATTGTATTCTGTAACTCACTTGGAAGAGATGCAAGCACTACTAAACGAACGAAGTCTCGATACAAATATGAGACTAGATCAGCTGATGAGTTAGTGATAATCTCATTGGTGGACGAAAACCGCCTTCGTCAAATTGACATGTACGGAACGCCAATGATACAAAGTAACGCAAAAGAACGCCATTTCTCGACCAATCAGCAAGTATTTTGTATCAGTCATCCGTCCTACAGATAAAACGAAACGCCTCTCTCTTTGTGCAGGTAAATGGCTTCATAGGTTCTCAAAAAGGTCACTGATACTGACACTAGGCTTGATATGGTCTAATTAGTATATTTGTTGCGACAGGCATGGTATTAGCTACTGGACAATTATCTATGCTGACTTTTAACAATGTAACGCTTCCACAGGGGAAAATTTCACAGATTGATTGCATTTAATAAAATGTATTGATTTTCAAAAGACGTAGTGGGTTAGAGTGATCAATTCATACTGGACAGTAAATTAACCAGACACATTCTAAAACTATATTTTACTAGAGTGCCACTAAAGGCACTCTAAAGGCACGCAAAAACAGCCAATGACCATGCTGGATCTAACATCACACGTGCCAGTTTTAATCCAATCGCTGATGCTATTGTTGTAACCTTGCCGACCACCAACAAATAGCTAACTGTTTGATCGACATTTCTGGCACGACGGCGCGGAAGCCTTGATAGAACGTAAACAAAATTAGCTATTAAAACACGAAGGCCAATTCATTAATATAGATTACGGTTGTCACTTGTTTTATTGTGGTAATTCGCCGACCACGCATTGCTTTGAGTCGACTGTTAGGGATCAGCTGCCCTTTGCGTTGGAAGCCATCTAGCTACATTATGGTAAGAACGTTAGGACGATTTTTAAAAAGCCCCATTCGTTAGAATCAGCATTGCTGCGTTAGCAGTTTTTATGACATCGATTTGTAGCTTATGTGATACATTTTGGCAATTTATGTGAGCGTATGCCAACCTTATCGTTTCTATGTGTTTTTTCTCTAAGTATGTTTGTCGCGTGCAGCATGAGTTAGCCTACAGATACGCCTGTACTGGATTTTTTAATTATTATAAACAGCAGATAGACATTTTGGAAGATGGGTGATTGCACTGCCATTATCTAATCTGCCTTCTCACTCTACAGGCCACCAGTGCCAAGAGGCCATCACTTGGGGCGGTAGCTCCACGCAAGAAAACTAGCCCCAAGCCTGAACTTACTGAGGAACAGCGGCAGGAGATACGGGAGGCATTTGAGCTCTTTGACACCGAAGGCTCTGGTCATATTGATGTTAAGGAGCTGAAGGTGAGATATGATTCAGATATTATATATAAGTGTGTGTAATGTTATATTGAAGATATTGAAGTGTCTATTGTATGTTGCAGGTGGCAATGAGAGCACTGGGGTTTGAACCCAAGAAGGAGGAGATCAAGAAGATGATCACAGAAGTGGATAAGGAAGGCACAGGAAAAATTTCTTTCAATGATTTTCTCTCTGTTATGACTCAGAAAATGGTGAGACTTATATTTTGTGCTTCTGTGGCACTTATTCGTTCATTTAATATCCTGTACAGACTCATGTTACCTTAACAAATCCATCTTACAGGCCGAGAAGGATTCAAAAGAGGAGATTCTGAAAGCTTTCAGGTTATTTGATGATGACGAGACTGGCAAAATATCATTTCGCAATCTCAAGAGAGTGGCCAAAGAGTTGGGAGAGAACCTCACAGATGAGGAACTTCAGGTAGGCTATATGACATCAATGGGCTTATTAAAGTTAAACTCTTGGGAATGTGTACCGCCATATGGAAAACATTTTCTATTTTAGATCATTGCCCTCAGATGTGGGAAATGGATTCTTATGGCACAAACAATGTGTGTGTATTTTTTGTGGTAACAGCTGCATGTGGGTCCTTGTTCTCGTAGGAAATGATTGATGAAGCAGACCGTGATGGAGATGGGGAAGTGAATCAGCAAGAGTTCTTTCGCATCATGAAGAAAACAAGCTTGTACTGATTGGCTCAGTCTCTATCCCAAGTGGCAGGGGTCAGGGCACGTAGTATCTTTAGTTCCCTGTACCCTCTACACCCATCCAGCACACTAGGGTTGTTTACAATCATATCACTGCAAAACGATTAAATCTGACATTCCCATTTAGCAGCCAACCATTACAATTGATGCCCCATCTCCATTTACAAAATGCTGCTAACGGCATGGCAAACTCTGCTTAAAATGCACAACAATTCTGTATTTAAAATAAACATAATTACATTTAACATAATTCCCCTTTTGGGCCATGATACAACACATAATTAAGTTCAAAGCTAGCTAACAGTAATCATTTGCATGTTTTCATTCCCAAAGAGATTTTGGAGTGAGCACCAAAATCCTACAGTGCCTGCATCTGTTTTGGAAAGCCTGTCTACTCTAAACGCAAACATCCCGCACTCTAACTACTTTTCACTACTGTATTTAAATTTTAAACAAAAAGAGCAGATGGTTATATTATATAAGATGCTATAGCCCTACATAACTTTTTCTTCTTATAGAATTTTGACTGCTGGAATTGGCAGTTCTGCTTGCCGTTATGTGTTCAGGGAGTTGGCTCTGTATTTTTATGGCTGACCTCGTCTTTGTGCCTGTGGGTGTAAGCCTCAGGGAGGCCCTCATATCTCCTACCCCTCAGTCTTTGCCACTGAATTCTTACATCTGTAAAGTTATCTTGTGTCTGTATTTTCTTATTTGTACTGGATGTTCGTGTGCCCTCTTTGTATTTGCAAACCTTTTCCCTTGAGTACTGAATGTTTTGTATTTGACTGCATATGCAGTTAGAAGTATCTGGTACAATTATAGCAGTAACTTGAGCAGTTGCTATAGTCTCTTTGTATCAATCTTTGCTTGCATCAATTACATGGCAAGATGGTAATTTGTGCAAAACAGGCTCACTTTATTTAGGACCAAACATGTTCATATTTTATTTATTATTGTAAATCAAGCAGATAAGACTACTTCCTCTATTGTGCATTTGCTTAGTTAATGCTAATTTAGTTTGAATAAGTCCAACCCAAACACAACAGGGCAACTGTAATCGATTTAAGTGTTTGATTCTTTCTCTGAATTTTTCTTGTGATGGGTTCAGTCCATGTTTATATATGACTGACAAGCTATGAAAGCATGATGATACTTTGTTGACATATCAGGAACTGCTTCCTTGGTACAAAATATTTTTAAAAAGATGTACAAGCAGCTAC
Source organism: Limnothrissa miodon (assembly GCA_017657215.1). Lineage (NCBI taxonomy): Eukaryota > Metazoa > Chordata > Actinopteri > Clupeiformes > Clupeidae > Limnothrissa > Limnothrissa miodon. The sequence continues at coordinate 1,813,516 of JAGFZM010000093.1, read as the reverse complement.
TTAAGAATTAATCATAGTTTAACAGAGAAAACTATAAAGAAAAATGAAAGCTTTATCTAATCTTTAAAAAAAAAAAAGAAAAAATTATCTACCTAAAAATGTGTTTCTATTTAACTACTTGAAATAATACAGTGTCCGTGAAGTTTGAAATAATATTTTACATCTTATCTTGCCCCAGGATACAAGATGATTCTAACAAAAAAAAACAACAACAACAATCAGCTACATATTGACATAAATACCAAAAACAATCCCATCAGGTAATAGTCAGTTACTTCGACAGTAAATAAGTTATGCCTGACTTAGAATGAGATAATAATCCGTCTCCCTTGCTGTGTTAAGTGTTATATAATAGGTGTCAAAAGATCACTGGCTCGTGTTGACTGCACACATGGGTTTTTTATATCAGTCTGCGCCGCAGTTCTTTAAAGCGGTACCCATAGACCAGTGAGATTAGTGAGATGGCCAGGAAATAAACAGCGCCAATGGCCAAGTCCCACTGTGCGTTGCCCATCCCTCTGAAGACAATGGTGCTGCCCAGCACCACGGCCACGGCATGGAGTGCCATCTGCACTGCCTGCATGGTGAGCGTGACACAAGCCCTGTGCTGCAGGCAGATCTGCCCACGTGTGTGGCAGCAGAGCAGTGCAAAGCAGCCGAGGATGGTCACAAAGGAGAGCGGCAGCACCAGGGCACTGACTGCCATGCAGAAGATCAACAAAGGCCCCTGGTCTGACAGACAGGGTCTCACCACGGAAGTGGTACAGAGAGGGACTGCAGCGTTCATCCGCACACGGTCCAGGGTCATGCACATGGTCACCATACTCACCAGCAGGGTCGATGCCCACACGAGCACCACAGCCACCTGCTGCCGTGCAGGGCTCAACATAGTCTCATAGCGCAGGGGCAGCCAAATGGCCAGGCAGCAGTCAACCGACAGGCCAGCACGGAGGAGAAGAGCCACCATGAACAGGAACTGGTTGATAGACATAAAGGCCACACAGTGGGTCACCAGCATGGTGAGGCGAGAGGTGAGCAGAGCAGCCTGGCTCAGCTGGACCAGAAGCTGCAGGTTGTCGCAGCAGAGGAGGTGGAAGAGTAGGAGGAAACGAGCTTTGCCGAAGAGGGAGGGAGACCTGCTGATGGCCACCAGTAGTGGGACACTCAGGAGCATGTTTACCACAGTGGTCGAGCACACGGTGGACAGGCTGATAATGTTATATAGATGAGGCTCCATGGACTTCAGTGTAGTGGCATTGCAAATTCTCATGATTGCTGTGAAGAATAAGATGGTTCCGATTATGTCGATGAAGATTCTCACTCGTCCATGGTCCCCAGTAATTAAAAAAAAAAAAACATAGTAAACTCATCACCTTGGATGGTAACAACTTTTACTATCTTTTACAAGTTTTAACTTTTTACACTGACAGATATTTGAATGCATTAATGAAATCTTCCCATTGTCTGCACTAATGTATTGACTACAGTTTAAGCGTTACTTAAAATGAATTGGATCTAAACTGATTTAATGAGTCACAAATCTACACAAGAACTAAAATATTTCAAGGTTCAGTCGTTCAAGGTTCGTCTTCAGCCACCTAAATCTGCAGAAATTCTAAACTGCCACAAAAACACTGGATGACTGAATGAATAAACCACATGTTTACTTGCAGGAGCATAACCTTACCTTTGAAGAAGATTCAATCAAGGAGAGTTTAATTTTTAAAACACAAGCAAATTAAATTCTAATAAAACATCAAATGAACATGTCGTCGCCATTCAAACATCTATAATGAATGTGCAGTCAAAACACCCCCACGGCTGTCATTTGTTTACCTTTGTTATCGGGGTCTATTTCTCCCGTTGTAATGTGAGTAATCGACACAGTTAGTTTAACAGAGAGGCCATGGATACGCATCCACAGTATTTATACAATCACCTCCAGCATTCTTCTGTGTGCATGCAAATGTCTGCTGGTCTCACAAAGGCGTTTTATCAAAAAGCCTCAGCCTTTTATCATATTGCCAGCATTTAGTTACATGTGTCTGTCCTGTATTGCAAAATTCATTGTAATCTGTGAAAAATCACCTTTTTAAACTAAAAGTGTTTATTTAGAAAAATACAAGGACACTGAACATAAAACACATTGACAAAATTGACAAAAAAAAAAAAAAACAGTTAAAAAGAAAAAAACATGACCATCTGTGAGGGCTTTCCACCTCATAAATGAATGCCACATTTTAGACGATCAATTTCCACCTGACATTCATAACAAAATATACCAACTTCACATTAAGATTAAAATTCCAAATCCCTTTACACATCCTGTGCAGCATTTTTTCTAAAGCTGCCAAATGATTTCATCTTATAAAAGTGAGGTATTTATTAACTTATGCTCTGTGTACAGACCATAATTCTTGTTTCAACACAGTCTTTTCTTCTGTTGGTTCCTAGCTCTCGCTGAGACGTGTCTTGCTGGCAAAGTCAGCGCTGAGCTTACGCATGACGTCCCCGTGACTCTGGCCAGTCAGCTGCTGTCGGGCAGTCTTGTAGTTCTCCTTCACGTACATGGCAAAGGGGGTGGGCCCACGCGAGTTGGAAGGTGTAAGCAGCACCAGCTGCCCAGTGCAGAGCGCGCACACAAACCTCTGTGTGTCTAGCGACTTGGAGTGCCGTCCGATTCTGTAAAATAGAGATGTAAGGTAAGATCAGGGTTCTTGCAGGTTTCAGTTAGTTAAAAATTTAAGACCTTTTTAGACCATCATGTTAGAAAATTAAGACCAACACAACACATTGATCAGAACATTCATATGATCCCAGATATTCTCAAAACATTTCATTTTTACTGATGAACAAGCTGGCAAGCTGGTGTTTATCACCTTTGGCATGGGACTCCAGTGCCTTTACGCCCAATGTCGCTAACTGTAGATTCTTCATGCAGCGAGCTTCATGTTTATTGCCGGGGACAGCTTGTAACCAGCTGCAAATCTCGCCATTATCGAGCCAGGTCTCATTAAATATACACTTGCCCATGTTCTTATCAACTGTCTCTGAAAACTCTCTGATTTTTTCAGCGAACAATGCTTAAATGAACGGAGGAAATAATTTAAGACCTAGACTTGCGTTTTTTAGACTTTTTAAGGCCTTAAATTTCACTTTTTGAATTTTAGACTTTTTAAGACCCCACGGGAACCCTGATGTATGTATCTAATGCCTATTATGTCTGACGCATCACAGGTAACCCTTTCCAGCTTAATCGAGTGACTGACTCACGTATTCTTGCAGCGGTTGCACTGGTACTGGTACTTGTACTTGATCTCATAACTGTGGCAGCGGCTGACCATAGGCAGCTCTGGGTGGGCCAGCATGGCTTTGCGGGCAAACATTTTCCAGATGGGTCCATGACCATCGCGCACATTGTGGATAAGCCAGGGAGCAGCGTGACACATTTCATGGACCAAGGTGTCTCTCAGACGGTCTGCAAACAATAGTTGATTGTCACATTGCACAGTAAAGCTGTGTTCGAGAACTCAAAGCAAAAGTATTTAATCCATAACATAGCAGCTTTAACAGAAAAAGAAATAAGAAAAAGACAGAAGAAATAAAAAAAAAAAATAAATAATAAAAAAAAACGCACCTGCAGAGTCACAGACTTTGACCGACAGTCTAATGCGCGCATAACGCACACCTGTGCCACGTTCCTGGCCTGTGATGCAGAACCCTGCAGTCTTCCTCATCTTATTGCACCAGGTGACTGACATGTCAGCCGGAAGCTGCAAGTTTGGGAGTACAGTAACACACAGTGACTTCTGAGACATCACATAGGTAATATGGTCCAACACTACGCCAAGTAAGGGGAATGGACCTCCTTCCAACCTCTATGGCTAGAGAGTTTTTCATTTATATTCATTTTTGTCCTCTTCCCTTCAGTCAAAAGATCATAGACAGTGTGTAATGGTCTTTGAGTTTTTTCTTATATAGGCCTGTGTACTCACCTTGCTTTCAAAAACACTGCTGTTGTACAAACGATACAACTTGCTGGTAAGTTCCTCCTTGTTCTGTTTGAAGTTGCGGCAGTACGTTGACGTGGGGTCGGAGAGAGAAGGCAAGAAACAGCCTGGAACTTTACATGCTGCTACCCTGGTGCACAGATACAGTTTGGCGAGAATTCACTTTTGTACTTGAACTTTAATAGATTCACACCTCTACATTTCCAGATACAACAAACACAGATTGACGTACCGGCTTCCGCTGGTGGCTCTGGGTTCTGTCTGACAGACGGGCCGGGGTTTCGGAGGCTGAACAGGTGTGTTGTTGCACTCGGCTCCTTTCGCTGGTCTGTCAGCTGATTTGATTATTCCCTTCACAGATGAATCTGATAAACAGGGCTTCTTTTTAGGCTCTGCAGTCGAAAAATAAAATGAAAAGGTAATTTACAAGTGTAGTTTTATTTGAATTTAAACACAAATGTAAACAAAGAAGTATTTAAATCCATAAGGGAGGATAATTATAAAAAAAGGTAAGGTTTAAAGGAAGGAAATAATTACCTGGCTTATTCTTTGGAGTTTGGGCCCGGTCACTATTTATCCTTAAGTTCTTCTTGAGGCGGTCCAGTAGAGAGCCAACTTCTTCCTCATCTGAACTGATCCAGCCGCTCAGTTTGGTCTTGCTGGACTTAGGAGGCGTCGAGGAAGGAACAGGAGCTGCAACTGATCGAGGAGTCACTGATGAAGGCTTAGTATGGCGGGTCCTCCAGGTGCTTGTGATGGTAACACTATCTTCATCATCCTCATCATCGTCATCAGTGAGGAAGACAGGGGAGTCACAGTTTGAAAGGAGTCGCCTCTCAACTTGAGATGAAACTCCAGGAGGAGGTTTGGACTTTGTGCTACCTATTATATTACATAATTAAAACAAAATTATCACAATGCAATATCAACAGTAAGAGCACATTTTTGACATGACTTTAATACTAATAAAATCTTCAATTGTAATATTCAATAGCAAGCATTTCAGAAAAGCAATCCTTAGCAATCCATACTATACCTGGCATAGAAATTTGATGATAAAGCAGCTAAAGGTGTATTTGTTCTATGACAGTATACATTGGGGTGATTTAATAAAGAGCTTTGACACAAGATGACACAAGAACAAAAATGACACAAGAACTATTGATCTCTGATAACTTGACTATCTTTCATTTTTGGTATTGCATGCAATTTGTGTACATTATAGAGCCAGGAAAGAGCTTTCAAACAACACAAGAACCAACTCTGTGTGACTTACGATAAAGGAGATACAATGGGTCAAAGGCATGGTGTCCGCCCCAATTTATGCAAACTTTGTTAGTGTGAATCTCTTAATGTTGATGCGAGAAACTCACAATTTCAGTTTTGTGGGTTTCTAAATCGGCATGACAAGTTGTTAAAATTGGTGACGATGAGTTCCGAAAGTGTCCTGATTTGACACAGAATCACCCAGAGGCTCTAAATGCACTCTTAAGTGCTTATTGCTTAAAAAAAGCTTAGTTTTAAAGCAGTCACAGAACACATTTTTGACCATCAGATTATATAATAGTGTACGCAAATGTGGGCGTCTGAAAGTGACCCAGGAGCACTGCTAGAGCGTAATTATCTTTGATTGGACTATGTAAATGTAGGAGGCGTATCTTAGTGATGCCGACATCGGGTACAGCCTCATTTTAGATTGGCCTGTTTCAGCACGGCCATTTCTAGCTTGAAATTTACATATAGAACGAAGCAAAAGACGGTGTTGAAGTTTTGCTATGGTCAACAATAACAGATTCAACAATAACAAGGTAAATGCGGTTTGACATTTTTGAATGACTTTGTATAACTATGTCTACATACAGTACCTCTATTGGCAGGGGTTTTTCTTGGCTCAAAGTCATCATCTTCTGAAGAATCCACAATGAAATTTTTCAAACTGAAAATGAAATAACATACATTTTTCAAAGGGTAATTTACTTTAAATCAACTGCAAGCTGACATAAAACCCTGTTTCTCACCTGTCTTCACTCCCACTGATTGATGCTTTCCTATGTTGGGATTTTGGCGTTTTTGCTCGGTTTAAAACTGGGATATTTAAAGAAAAATAAACAAATACAGTTAAACATATGAGTTAACAGATTCTGTTTGCCCAAGGACAGTATTTTAGAAACATTTTACCTACTATATGAACAGGTAAAAAAACACAAACAAAAAAAAAAAAATTTAGTTTTATGTCTTGCTTACATTCCTCAAAGCTGCCATCACTGTCTGAGCTCACTACGGATTGTCTGACAACGCTGATCTTGGGGTTCGCAGATGAGAGGATGGGGGTTGTGACAGAAGGAAGAGCATTATCACATCGTTCCTTCAAGGCGAGATGGACATGCACAGTCTTGGGCTTTTGCACTGGAGACTCACATTGACGTGAGACTTGAGGAGGCTTGATGTTTGATTTGGCTTTTGAGAACATGACACAGAAAATCAGCATGATCTGAGTTCAGTATGCAAACTAAACCAAATCAATGCACATCATGAAGAATCAGTAATGACTAGGATTCAAGGAAGGACTCAAGGATTCAATGACTAACGGGCAGGTTTGAGTTAACTAATGTCGCTACAGCATAGCACGTCATATTTTGGCACCTTGGGAAGAAAGTGGTTTCTTGGTCTCAAGGATGGAGTCGTCATCAGAAGATGAGTCCACAAGGATTTTTTTCAGACTGTGGAGTGACACACACACACGTTTTTAGAGTGAAAAGGTAATATAAAAAAAGTAATGAGACATATAATTATATATTATTTAATGTTTGAGGCTGCATACTTACCCATCATGCCTAACAGAAACTTTTCTTGCAGCTGACTTAGGAGTCTTGACACGATTCAATACTAAAACAAAAAAAAAAGAAAATTTACTAACAATTTGCAGAATAGCTTTTTACTGAGCAGGTAAGCAAATGGAATACCCACACATAATTACAACTTTAACTCTACTACTCACATGACTCAAAGCTGTCATCGCTGCAGGGGGTTGAAATCTGTTGACTGGATAATAAAATAGAACTTAACAAGTTGCTGTTAAAGGTCCAATGTGTAGAAATGTCGCAAACCTACCATTTAGCCTTGCGCCACGCAGTTCAAAGTATGTATTACAGCTACGGCATGCTACTAATCCTGCTAATGTATTTCAAGATGGCGAATGCCTATGTAGCGACGCCAGCCATTCAAGCCAAGTAAATCGACCATTTAGAATACTTGAAGTTAATGGTGGTGGTAAATATTTATGAAAAAGCACGTCTTTGTGAAGGGGTAACATAGACTAAGATTAGAACAACTAAAAATGTTACACATTGTACCTTTAAGGCACTATAGCAACATGCTTTAATGACAGGTCAACTTTCCTTTCATACCTGCTTTTCTTGGTAGATGACTGGCACTTCTTGGGAATTGTTCTTCGTGTGTTCAATTTTTCTAAAACTAGATGAAATATATAAAGACAACAGAATACAAAGAAGTCATATTACATTATTGTGTCCGTTTTGTACTTGTGAACTGACTGTGTTTAACCCTTTCAACGTGGCTTACTTTCATCAAACTCTCCATCACTTGAGTCAAGAACAATTTGTTTTGCGTGACCTCCCCTTGCAGAAAGATTCTCTTTACCCGAGCTGTCATCAGAGATTTCGAGCACACGAAACTGTTTGTTAGAGCTGGTGGACACAGTGTGTCTGATCATATTTGCCTGTGAATTAAGAGACATTATTGCTAAATTAACGTTAACATAAACCGTTTTCAATCTATTTTCAAATACAGCTGAATATTTATGTGAAAATAATTTCCCATATTCCTTGGACGAAGCGTATAAACTAAAAGACTAACGTCATCTTGTGATGGACTGCAAGGAAGACAACATACATGTAGTCTAATGAAGCCAAACCAATAACGTAGTTATTTAACGCTAGTGGGCATCAAGAACAGAGATAAAGTTTTTGTTTGAAGAAATTATTTCACAGTCGTAGGCTACTTAACTCGTTTGATAACGTTGAGTTCCCGCATGCTTGTTGCCGACACAGGCTATGTTTTTGTTCGAAATAATGCAACTAGCACAAAATCAGCAATAGACGCGTGGCAGACATTTAAATAAGCACAGCCAATGTCAAGTAATTAAGCTTTTTCATACTCAAAACATTTTTTTTCCATGCGCAAGAACCGATATACTTTTCAATTAAAGGTTCCTATATTTGATGAAGGGGTGCAGCCAGCTAAAATTTACCTTCGAGTATCACTTCGAGTAGACCAACCTTTTTCGTCTCCTTTCACACTCACACACAAGAATTCAAATTTGGCAACGTGAGCCTAAAATGTATTACTTCCGTTGTTGTTGTAGTTTTACATACTTCAAAATAAAAGCTGTATAATATGCACACGTAATGTACAGATTTTAACCATTTGTTTTTCAAAGCAGCTCCGTATATATATATAATTAAAAGCAAAGTTAGGAAAAATAGGAGGACAATACGTGTGTTACTTCAGAACAGACTTAAAAATTAACACCCGTATTTTGATATTAACTAGAAAACCAGACCGGTAGTTGCATCTACTTCGAAAGAACGTTGCATGCTTTCAACATTTAGTAATTTTCGCTGTTTTTTCTGCTTCGTGAAATAGGACAACAAGACCAGGTTGGATTATCCAGTGAATGAAAGACACAACTTTCACAATTACTTACAAGCATGTTTAAAAAGTAAGTTATAGATCGCTGTTTCTTTTACATTCATTCAGCTTGCTAACCAACTAGCATGTATTTGCTATGTAACTTAGGCTATACTAATGTTAAGTCATACTTCATTGACCAAAACAATTGCACACAGTCAAAAGCCATGAGACATTACGGCATTACTGTATGTGTTTATGTGGATATATGGATATGGGTATGTGACTATGAAAAGAAGCTCTCGCGCAGTTAATTGCAATGAATAGCAATATCTGCCAATATGGCAGTATGGTTGGCATTAGCGTAGAATGCTGTAAAATCACCATGACAGTTCTAACTTCATGTGTGAATTAAGGTTTATACTGAAGGGCTTTGTAACGTGAAAGTAGAAGGGTTTATCCTATTTTCGATAACATCACAGAGAGGTAAGGGGAATTTGTAGATCATAACGTTTAGTTTACAGTCTGCGTCGTTAGGTCTGCTTGAAAAATACGTTTTAGTCAGTCCAATTGTAGTTGGTGTAAAGACCAGATCCAGCACTACATTTTTGTATTGCAAATAGGTGTTTTAAGGACGTAAGGATGCAAAATGGTGTGTTTATGGGATGAATTCTTTAGAATGTTGAAGGAAGAAAGAAAATCTGACGGAATGCTGTTGTGATCCTATTATTATGTTCTCATTGCAGATTTGATGAAAAGGAAAATGTTTCCAACTGTATTCAACTAAAGACATCAGTGATTAAGGGCATCAAAAATCAGCTGTTGGACCAGTTTCCTGACATTGACCCATGGCTCAATCAAATCATGCCAAAAAAAGATCCAGTTAAAATTGTGAGATGGTATGTGGTAAACTCTCTTATACTTTCCTTTATAAAACAAAGTGCTATTCCATGCCATGAATATTAAGTTCGAGGACACAGAAACATACTAATATGATCGGTATGTTTTCCTTCTGTTTGGGGCAACATTGAAGTCATGAGCATATTGAAATCCTCACGGTAAATGGAGAGCTCCTCTTCTTCAGACAAAGAGAGGGACCATTTTTCCCCACTCTCAGACTGCTACACAAATGTAAGACATGAGTCATGACTGCTTACTACTGGTGTGTGTCCGCACAGGCGTGTATGTGTGTTTGCACTTGATTCTGTGAATAGCTCTATGCCCAACTAATGTTTTTCTTAGTGTAATTTCTTCTTCTTCTAATGTTTTCTTCCACACATACTTTTAGATCCCTTTATTCTTCCTCATCAACAAGTTGACAAAGGGGCCATTAAATTTGTCTTGAGTGGAGCCAATATCATGTGCCCTGGCCTGACGTCTCCTGGAGCCAAACTTTATCCTGCCGATTCAGACACAGTAGTTGTATCCTTTAAATTGTCTCTTGAGTTTGGAAGCTATTGAAAATGTTATTGTTTCAATCAAATCGTGGAGTGGGAGATTTTGTGGAGCAAAAGAACAGTCCTTGACCCTCTAACCTTCCAGGCAATAATGGCAGAAGGCAAGCAGCATGCACTATGTGTTGGAGTGATGAAAATGTCTGCAGATGACATGTAAGTACAATAAAAGGTTTGAAGGAGGAATTATTACACGTTCAACACTTCTAATCAATGTATGTTTCTTTCTTGATTTTTTTTATTTTTTTTTAAATAGAGAACGCGTCAACAAAGGAATAGGCATTGAAAACGTTCACTATCTCAATGACGGACTGTGGCACATGAAGACTTATAAGTGACATCCTAGTCTGACGGATGACGCACACCTCTGAGGAGTAAATATCTGGCAGCCAAACCAATGGACTTCGTTGTCTACCAAGCTGGAAGCTTTGGAACAAACCCCTTACCTTTGTGTATCAAATGCAAAATAAAGCCCACATTCAAGTTATTGTAAATCGTCCTATATTTTGTTGCTAGCTCCTCGTTCATAGCCCTGATTCTACTAAAATTTTGAAATCCAGGTAGAGTAAAAACAAAACAAACACAATTTATTTCAGATTTATCAGTTATCACAGGCTTTATTATCAAACTTTGTACACAAACTACAAGGGGTGTGAACATACCTCTCTTTTTCTGACATCTTTTACAAACTGCAAGAAAGTCATTATAAATAAGTCCACACAATAGCACAACTGTTTGACCTGTGAGTTGTTTTTTTTTCCAGGAAGGGTCAGGTTTTGTGAAATAGCTGGTGATGGGTGCACAGTCTTTGGTCTATGTGACAGTTTTCTTCTCCACAGCACAAGCTTACTATAATTTCTTACATTTTTTATTACATTCTGCAATTCCACAGCATGTGCCTCAGTGAGTTACGTGTACTCAGCTTGACGTATGTGATGATACAACAGCTAATGCGTTTGCCATTGTCATTGGGAAGTTATGGTCTGATGTGACTACTGCAGAGAAATGGTCAGTTCATCAAAACCTAATTACTCCACTCATTTTCAAACACCTTCATAGAAAAACAGCTGCAACACAATGCTTAGGAAAGAGTGGCTAGTGGTTCTCAAAATATGTGTCTATGAATTAACACAGTCAAGACTATTACTGATTACAAACTCATCCCACTGCCACAGGTTGCACTAATCAAGTAGTTCCAGTTTATAAAGGCCTTTGTGTCTCGGATTTTAAGGTAATGTTCAGGAAACACTTGACAATTTGAGGCATCACACTTTTGTAATTAACATGTCTTAACAGCCTAGCTCAGCAGTTTGGGGATTGTGATCATGTGTCATGAGTTTGACCAGTAACACTTAATGCATTTTACACGAAATGTAACCTAAGTCACAGCAGCTCAAACATCTTCCTGTCTGGTGGCCTCCATCCCTTTTCCAAGCCATCAAGCTATCTATATTGCTTACTAAAAGAGACTGTTGACAAATATATAAAAATCAATATACGTATAAAGCTGTGCCTCTGAATTAGGTTTGACTATATTCTCAAAATATCAATTTCATGTCTTTGCATCTATATGACAGGGATCAAGTGCAGGAACTTCTAACGAAGGATTAAAATTTGCCTTTTCATAAATTCTTAATCAAATCACAGGAGATCTCAGACATTGTTACCGTGTCATGAGTGCGGAGGAGAGTTCACAGGTTTTGCATGTGTTTCAATTACAAGGTTTATGTGCCTGTTTCGGGACTAACTTTCATAGGGAACAGCTGAGAAAATAATGACAGAAACAAAATTATTTCTTCAAACGAAATTTACCCCCTCCTGGCCCACTGTATTTTTTGTATTGGTCCCTTTAATTTGGTATGATGTGTTCTGATTTCTAAACGTATCATACATTCCCCAAGCAATCACACAGGCTGATTTCTGTCAACACGACATTCCACTCCATCTTGACTGTATCCAGTCAGGATGTATGTTACAATCCCTCATGTCCCTATTGCACACAGGCCTGATGTCACTGGACATTACTCCACCAGCAGTAACAAATAATAATAATAATAAAAAACAGTCAATCATTATCTGACCCTTTGGGGGGCAGAAATATCATTGAGTCATGAAAGTCGTGTCCGTACGGCCTGAGTCGGTAAACCCCATACATCATCACCTGCATTTGGCTGGGTGACATGCCACTAAAGCTAATGGCCATGTCCGAGCAGCAGGTCTCCAGCACCTTTTCAGGGTTCTGAGAGATGCTCTCAGAGATGAGGGTGTTGATGCTCTTGCTGTTGAAGAGCCCCACACCGTGGGCATCCTCTCCGTTCTCGGCAAACACTCCAACGTACTTAAGGCAGATGGCCAGCTGCTTCTCCTCGCTCACCTTCCAGAGAGCGCGACCACGCTCTGGGCACAGCTCATCATTCTTCAGGACCTCCATCAGCCTGCGCAGGGCCTCGTAGCTGAACACAATGCCACTGTCGTACTCCACATACTCCAGCTCCCCAGAGTGCTGCGAGCGGCCAAGGTAGAAAGGTTGAGAGGAGTCTTTGTCCAGGATCAGGTATTTCAGGTTCTCGATAATGGCGAAGGTAGTGGGACGAGCCATGAAGAACCAGCGCATATTCCCAGCACTCTCATACGCATGCTTCAGAGCCTTTCGAATCCTCGCCCACTCATCCTGCTCCTGCAGGTCTATAGCCTCTAAGGCTTTGGCAGATTCAGAACTGTAGTAGGCAGTCTTGTCGCAATGTTTAGCCCAAGTCTCGTTGGTGGCCGCCCAGTGCACCAGGACCTTGGGTGTGACCATGATGACGCAGTACACCTGCACCTTCTGGCTGAGCTCCAGCATTTGCGCCTCACTCAGCTGCTGCATCTCCTTGTTGCTTGGAGCAATTACATGGTGGTGGTGATGTTCATTTTCTGCATCCAGAGAGTTAGGTTGAATTGGGCTGAAACTCCCTAATATAGAAAGTAGTAGGCAAAAAATGGCTCCCAGCGCCATGCCTTTGATGAAGGAACTGCCTTCAGATATCATCCTGATAAAGTGCTGAATAAAAACAAAAATGAAGGGTTTTCAACAGTAAACAAACTAGCACTGACAGTTCTTAATATGACCTAGACCTCAGCACACCCTTTCTACAGATAACATGGCCAGTATTTTTTCACTCTGCCTGCTATAAACGTTTAAGGCCGTCTTTATGACCAGATATTTTGAGACATCTTACTGAACATCTCCACCATTCATGACTATGTTAATGTATTTAGGTATCCCGAATCTAATCATATTTGAGATAAAGAGTACATACAAAGGCAGAAAATCCATGTTATTAATATATATATTTATGTGATGAAGTACTAAAAATCCGTTTTCTGATTAAATCATTCTCTGTTGTGTTCTCACAGATTATTCTAAAGAAGGCCGCTTGGTTGTCTTGAAGCATGTCAGCATTTCACTCATATACAGTAAAGTTACAACATTATAACATTACAAGACATCACGTTATAATACTGCCATAACTAATGGATTGTAGAATGGTGTGTTGTTAGTTTTACCTCGCTGAACAGTTCTGAGGAATTTAGTCTAAGTCATGTGTAAGGAATAATGCAATTAGAGTGGGACGACCCGGTCCGTGTACTTTTTCGTTCTTTCATTATTGGATTTTGGATGTCACATGGAAAATGAAAAAAAAAACGTGTATATGAATTTTTACAGTTGCCATGACTTGTTTAATAAAGCCAAAGGCGTGGTTTTGTCTTTTACTAACTGAAAATTAAATACTAAATACTTTGAATTAGGCTGATTGTCTATTTTGGACTTTTGACCTGCCAGGAGGTTAGGAGGCTATCTCTTTTAGGTGGACAGGTTATTGCCCTGCATATGGGGTTGTGTTGATACTGTCAACCGCATGACACAGCGTCTTTAAAGGCATATTCAGACAGTTTGTGATGTTGCAAAGGCATACAACGCATGCAGGCATTTCATAGCACCTTCAAGACATTGGCGCAGGACGTGGCTGCTGTGAAGTTGTGATATTCACAACCTAAGCGTATCTGATGCTCAGCTGGAAATAGCCATTTCTTTAGCAGTTGAAGAGTACCGAATGTTGAAGCCAAACGTGGACGCTGTTCATTTGAACTGCTGAAGAAACAGCGATTTCCAACTGTGCACTCGCTTGTGAACGTAGCCTAGGCCTAATCTTAGGACACGCATAGCCTAACGTGTCCTCCTTAGAAATATCTGTATGCGTTGCATGCCTTCGCGACATTATGTCTAAATAAACACGCGATGTGATGCGGGTGACTATCAAGCCATGCCTTCGCAACATTATGGCTAAATATGCTTAAACGCCCCATGTGATGCGGTTGACAGTATCTAAAGAAACCCATGCAATGCCCAATTCGCCCAAAAGAGTTGCTAAACTTTCAAAAAGGTCACAAGTCATAATTCAGTTTTTTATTTTTTAGTATTTAATTTTTCAACTAAAAAGACATGCAATCATTGCTTTAGCTTCTGTCTAAGAAATAATAGACTACCTGTACAAATGCATATACAAGCCTTTTTTCATTTCCCATATAACATCCAAAATCCAATAATGAATGAGCGAAAAAGTACACGGACCAAACAGTCCCTTATCTTAGCTATTGAAAACAAAACAAACAATCCAAACAAATAATGTATGTCTCGCTGAATGCATAATATTTACCTTACTTCGAAGACAGAAGAGAGCAAACCTCAAACCTCTTCAGTCCGACGATGGTAGAAAAAATGTTATGCTAGTATTACTTAGCTACTTAGCGAGATTTCAACCGAAGTTTAAAACAGCCAGTGTCTATCGATCTCGTGTAACAATTCATATCCTATTTACCGTGAAATTACCATACCACGCCAGACACTAGGGATAAACTACCATTATTTGCACAAACCCTGAAGTCTCTTGATCTTTCCTGCTGTCACTTCCGGGTTTAACTCATTGCTTCACAACATCATCTGTCAGCTTCATCTTTCGTAAGAAGCAGTCGCCCCCTTGTGGTAAAGTTCTGATCTCTGCTCTAGCCACAGCAGCAAAGAACATTGTCACATTGTAGAAAACACAAAAAGAGTTGTATGACATGCCCTGCTTTGCTACCCCACTACCATTAACCATCTTGATCTACCTTCCGTGTAGCTACTGGTTCTGTTACCATCTTTGCTTTGGTGTGTTATTATATACAGTCTATGGTTAAAATGTATCTGCTTTGGCTTTAGCACTTTGGGCGGAACAAGTGCTATACCGTCATGCATCTCCCGTAGCCCTTGATAGCGGAAGTGGTGCTCAATACTGCTATCTATGGTAGCATGTCGCTTTATAAGCGTACACGTGGCGACGTCAGAGTCCTTGCAGACCATCATGCCGAGGGTGGAGAAGGCGGCTGTTAATTAATGAATGGTTTGACATTTTCTAGTTGCCGGTTTTGCTTAATATCGGGATTGCTGGTTTTCTTATGCAGGTTTGTGTGCGTGTATGTATATTATTGTGTAGTTTAGATCAGCGATTGGTGCTCTTAGTCTTACAGACTTACCACATTTAGTAGCAACAGTGTATTCGCAAATTAACGTTTGTATGTTAAATCGAAGCATGTAATTATAATTTATCGTGTTTGTGTGTCAGTCATTATCGTCTTTGCGTTTTGTGTAGAATTGCTAGATTTGCCCTGAACGACGTGAGGCCTCGTGTTGATGCACAACGTTGGATTAGTTGGGCTTGAGGACTTTTTTTTAACGTTTTTAAGTGTAATTTGTAACTATTTTCAGGTACCTGTATGAAGTCCCCAATTCTGCGCCCCATCGATAACGTTATGGTATGTTTTAGTTTCTCTAGCGGTAATTGCTAATGGTGGTTACCATTAGGACAATGGAGACGTTACCCAACGGTAGTCAGCTGTCCAGGCCTACCATGCCTGTGTTGGTGTTACTCTGTTGGGATAGGAATGCTCAGCCAATTTTGCTCAATTCTGATTCCACTGTTTTAGTGGTTTCTGGAATTGTGTTTTGGCAGTGCGCTGTCTCCTGAGAGTGGAGTCTCCCATTCTTACGATGGGGCATTCCTAGTCTGGGGGCAAACATTCACATGACCAAGCTGTTGTCATAATGAAAAATGCTGTGTTTGAATTTGTATTTAAGTATTAAAACGGTTTTGCAGGATTGCTTGACCCGTCCTGTTCTTGAGTAGTCTTTTGATGCATGTGAATTGTTTGCAATGACTTTAAACACCATTCCTAATTGAGAAGGTTCATAATCTGAGCATCTGCAGTTCTGGAATTGACTGTATATTCTGCTGTTTGTAGGTGTCTATGGTGTATGTGGTTGCTATGGATTCTTAACAGGTATGTTCAAGCTACCAGTTTTGTCCATATATAATGAACCCCAAGTTGATACAGTCATGGCAAAGGTCCCCACCCTTTCTGTGATATTTTTGTCTTGGGATACTAAATCAGGGCTGGCACAGGTTGGGTGGACTCTCTCCGCACTAATCTGACAAGAAGGCCTGATACAAGTTTAAACTTCCTATAATGTTTCACGTGTGGTGTTGGCCCATGTTTAATGATTCCTTTTTTTGTCTTTGTAGGTTTGTATTAGGAGATTCTTATTCAAGAAATGCTGCAACTGGATAAGTGCATTGCATGTAGTTTAAACAAGGAGTGGATTATGATAAACTGAGGCATGCCCATCTTTGTGCCAATGCTGTGCACCCTCAGCCCCCCTCCCTCCCTCCCTCCCTCCCTCCCTCCATGTTCATGTTCATGTTCATGTTGATGTTGATGTGGGTGTGAATTTGTGAACTAATGGTCTACCATGTTAATAAATTATTAAATTACTCTGATCAGTGTTTGAATACCTTGTGGGACCTGTCTGTAGTTTGATTAAAATGGGATTTTGTGGGGTCCCCCCCCCTGGAACACTGTTTTCCAACACAGTGACTTGCTACATTATTACCTAATGGCAGTGAAGGCACTCAAGATTCGCCATCCTGTTGATGCATAAATTTGTCAAATGAGATTAGATGGGTGAGGTCCTATTGATCTGTCCAATTTGGTCATTTACAGCTGATTGTAATGTATCACTAATTTGGTCATACCTTTGATTAAAGGCACGCTTGGGCAGTTAGCTGGGTGATTATTAGAATGAGTTTTTTTTTGTTTTATTTTAATTAACCTTAATACTCAAAACTAGAGTGCGTATCAACAACAGCACACCCAGTCTCAATACCCGAGTACAGAAAGTAAGGAGGGGCAGTGCGGGTTTTTTTGTTTTGTTTTTTTGTAGATTCAACCTTATTAAAAAGAGTTACAAAATTCAGTGTAGCATCTAATCCAAGTGCAACATTACAGTATGGAGTCTGTACTGTGTACAGTTAAAAGCAGCAGTATACTGTATGTGCAAAGGAGGTAACCAATTTAGTGTTATGTTCAGTGAGTAGATTACCCCTTTGCTGTGCTATATAATACAGTACAGTAAGATATGGTGTGAGCCATATGTACAGGTGTTATATCTTTATAAGGGTATGTGTAAGTGCACAGGTATACAAAGTCCAATGAAGTGTGAACGGGTGGAAAGAATTTTGTTTTTGTAGGAGCCACTTTGCCACCAGAAACTCCAGTTTTATTTATCTCGCATGTAGTCTATTTTTGTCATCAATTTAATCTCCCGAAGGCCTGTGTCATGAAGAGGAATGGAGGCAGAGTGGTTTGCTGGACCACAACCACAACCTGTGAAAAAAAAACGACTTAAAACTAGTGTTCTTCTGAAGCTATCAATGTGTTTTTTTTTATGATGAACATACTTAAAGTAAATTGTAGAGTGATAATTAAGGCCAAAATATATTGGCCTGAAGTAGTGTTACAATGACTAGATAGAGCATAAAATGCAACTAGATCGTTGCCTTCAAAGTACCATCAGAGGGCGCGAGTACCTTTAAGTAGGTGTGGTGATTGGATACGAACTGCCATGGAACTTGCAAGACTTTTTGATTGGCTATCAGTGTAACAGATGTCGAACTCCGTTTTTAAGGATGCTGAGATCATATCACGACGCAAATGGATGGGGAGAACGGAATCGTTTTGGTGATGAGCAGTAGGCTAACACAAGGCTACTTTCAGTAGGTTTTAAGCATCGGGTACTATTTCGACGATTTCTTCTATCGTCTCCGAAGACACTCGTTTTTTTAACGAATGAGCTATACCCTGCTAGGAAAGTAATTTTGTATTTTTCTCAGATTGGATTGTCGGATTTCCAGTTGTCAACAACACGTGAGTCGCAATCTACGAGGACTTAATTACTGTATGAACTAATTAGATCCGTGAGACTTATTTTAACATTTAAACTATTGCCGACAGGGTTTGAAAAATGTACACCACGGTGGAGAGAGTGGTACTTTACCTAGGAGTCCTGGCACTTTCAATGCCATGTGAAGCAAGAGGTAAGCAAAACTACTGTAAATAGCATATGAATACGATTACCATTATTTGGCCGTAACAGATCAGGACCGTAGACGAAGTTACATTATTACGTTCTAATATGAAGCTTTTGAGACCATATTGTTTCGTTTTTGACACTTATGGATTTATGTATCGATTGTTTGGGATTTTAGTCGACTAGAAAGTAGTAGCCTAGACTATAAGAAGGCTGTATCCAATGTTATGTTAATGACTTGATACGTTATCGAAATTGATACATATGCATACTTGGATGTTAAATGTGTCCATAAGCATTCGAATTATGTGGAGAGTACAAAAAGATTCGAGGCTCGTTAAGCAACCTCTCACCGCTCGAATTGACCCGTATGCCTGCAATGTTAATCCTAAATAGTTTCATGCTCTGGACAGTCGGTATTAATCTGTATGTGGAAACCTTTTACTAAACATCAGACCTTTCAGTATTAAACCGATCACCACCATGTTCTGCTTTGTATGATTTGTCAGCCTGGCTTTAGGCTACTTGTTTGTAGTAAGGTCAAGCGTTAAGAGAATGCAAGCGAATTTGCTTATCAAAGTCTGTCTCTGTGCTTGTGAGACTAGCCTGGTGTTGTGGTCACTGACAAAGCAGACAAACTGTCTTCTGCACATAAAACTGGGTCCTTTTCAGAGCATTTTTGTTGGCTTTTGCAGTCTGCAGACAAACAAGAGGGTCTTTTTCTCTAAAGTGGCGACTGAAATTTAGAGGTTCACAAGTCTGAGTCCCCTGCCAAGTTTAAAAGTAATTTATTAAAATCAAAGCAGAGCTCATGACACCTACTGGGCTGCCTAGCGTAAATCAGTGGAGCGCTCCCGCTTTCTTCTGAGGAGAACTCTCACCCAGGCCCCTCTCTGTCCACCCACCCCGCTGGCTTGGGCCATTCGAGATGCTGTAATGTCCCCTTGCAAAAGAAAGAAAACAATGTATTCAAAACGAGACACCAAGTTCAAAGTGAAAAGGAATAAAAGAGGCAAGCCTGCTTTACATTCGTCAGTTGCGCAATCTGGGTCCCACTGTCCTTCATAATACAGTGTTCTTTTTTGTTTTGTTTTGTTAGTTTTTTTTAAAAATCCTTTTTGGGCCCCTCTTTTCAAATGTAGAAAAATCAGAATATGTTAATGAGAGGAGTAGACATCTAGAGCAAGAAAAACAACCTAGAAAACATTGTGTTGGGATTGTAAGGTTTCTAATGAATTACCACACCCCATGATTGCCTTGGAGTCCACACAGTGGAGTACATCAGCAGCAATCAATCAGTCAGGTCAGGTGTGGAGATGGTCACTGAATCACGTCAGAGTGCTTGGCAAACATTGCTCACACACATGGACCACCTCTCCTCAAACAGTCCATTGTCTCATTCTGTTGATTGAAACCTCTGCTGCTCTCACATTGTGTGGTAAACTTGCTTGTGTGTGTGTGTGTGTGTGTGTGTTGTGGCCTGGCTCAAAGCAGGAAGCGTACACATGCTTTGTTGTCCTTGGATTGCTCTTTTCCTCTCTGCCTCATCATAGTCATCCTTGGAATGCTGGAAACCTCCTCTGTGCATGCAGGGAAGTACAGATAGGCAATGAATGTCCGACTTCCAACTTCCAACACCAGACTTGGAGGGATGTTCATCTGACAGTATTGCTAAGTATGTTAGATCCAGGACCTTTAGATAACTTAACCAACAATTTTAAGGGATTGTTGCTTGAATTTGAATCCTTACACAAAACTGTGTAATTTAAGTCTAAAACATGATGCAAAAACACCACCAACCTTATTGGTGGTAGTAGTTGGATTCAAAGCCTTTTCTTGATTTAATGTTTCTGCCTCTCATAAGACGTGACATTTCGGCATTGACACAATGTGTGGCCAAATCATCCAATTAACTAATTCCATACACTTTGTACACATCAAAAATGTGTCCTTGGGCACCTGGATTTCCCTGCCGTTTTAGTGTTGCGATATAACTGACAGGACAGAAGGTTCCGGCTTAATTCACCCTGGGTTTAGTCTGAGGTCTCCACTGTCATAGGAATGTTTCATGGCCTGCGGTTAAACAATTACTGAATCCACCCACAATGGCAAGCCTGACACCAGACATTGATGGGTCCATTCAGCCTACTGTGTTTTGAAGAGCAAAAAAAAAAAAACCCACCTCATCATCATCAGCATGTCATGATTTATGCTGCCTTGGACCGTAATCTAGGAGCAAGACATTCACAATAGCAGGCGCTATCGGGTCAGGATCTGAGATATGTGCACACACTGGCGCACGCCAGTGGAAATAAAATGCAAAGCAGTCAAATGTTTTGGCTCTCTGCTCCACAGTGCTGTTGGATGTTTCCTGTTTCTTGCTGTCGCTTGTCACTGCTGGCATGCCGTGGCCTGCATTTCTGTGCAAGTCTCCTTCCTGGGAGCTTGGCCCCCTCTTCTGTCTGCCAACTCTGAGCCTCCATGGACCCTACTATCAGCCTCACAGAGATACAGGGCCAGCTGCCCACCGGACATGCTTAGATCTGGCAGGAGATTGGGTTCAGGGCTCGTATTTAAACTTGGAGTGAAGCAGACCATACCCAAGCTAATAAACAGAGCTCTTTTGATTTATGTACTCCACTCTCAGCAGAACCGCCCGAAAAAACAGCAACAGGATCACGGTCACAGCAGTCGGCACATGTTTTCCGAATGGCACACACATCAAAGCATTGCTCCGGGATTGAGCTGCACATTCACACACACTCACTCTCTCTCTTACTCTCTCTCTCTCTCTCTCCCTCCCTCTATCTCTCTCTCCCTGTATCAGAACGAGCCTACTTGCTTTTGAGCAATACAATATAATAAACTGGAGTCACAACAAATGCTGTATCTCTCCAAAGACCTCTGAGAGCCTAAAATCCTGTATAGAGGGTGAAGGAAAGGTCACCACCCTATCTGAGCCATGTGATGCCTGCCATGGCATTGTCTGCCCATCGGATGGAGAGGCGAACCCCATACTCCTGAGCAAACACAGTGTAAGAGATAGCACAGCTGCTGGAGTCCCTCCTGTTTGCCTAACTCAGCAGGTGTCAGACTCCTCCGCTCCATTAGGTAGATCATGTGACTCTGCAGGGTCATCACACTGCTTATCTACTTATCACCCACACATAGAAATGGACCCAGTGAGGGACTTTGGGCTGTGTAGGGCAAGCACAGCGATTCCACCCACCAGGGGCTGAGAAACCCTTCAAATGTGCCGGAGAACCTGTTAGAGCTTGGTGTGGGTGCATGTTAAAGACATGCCTATAAATGACAGTAAAAAGGCTGCCCTGCGTCAGAATTCAGCCCGATGCAACATCTGGACATCTCATGTCCATTCTCTAGTGAATCTTTTGAAGGTACCTCTCCCTCTGACCTGTTTAAATATCTTCAAGCTGCGTTTTGTTTGGCAGGCCTGAGTCCACAAGCCTGCATGCACACAGGGGTTAAACAATGTCAGGTGCCCAAGCGTCACGTTGAAGATCTGACAATGCCTGGAGACAAAAAACGAACGCTGTAACCTGAGCTTCCCCAACAGTCTCCTCTGGTCCACTTAGGTCTCTGGCGGAGACCCAGTCTAAGTGATTGGAGGTATCCTGCCATCTCTAACTCTGTCTCTAAATTCTCTGTAAGACTCTTATAATCTCCAGCGGAAGAAAGAGACTTTTGATGGTGTTATAAACATACATCTGTATTTTTACTTGATTTATCACAGGATTACTCTAGACGATTGTTAAAAGTATCCATGCAACAGTGGGATCATGGCCAGAGTCAGGAGAAGCGAACATCTGGCTTGATACTACACGTGAACAAAGGAAGTTCACCTATGCTCATGCCCGTGCTGAATTTATACTTTCTCCCTCTTATTTTTAGCCAAGGAGCAGATTGCTTGGCAGATGTCCCTGACTGTGTGTGTTCCCTGGCATTGTAAACATAGTGCTAGTTAACCAACACATTTTCTATGGGAAATAACATTGTTTTTAGATTTGAACACGATGTTCGTAATGGCACGTCCTACAGTCTTTCGAGCATGCCGGCAAAAAAATCTTCCTGCCTTTAAAAGCCTGCACGCATTAAATCTGGTCTCACTCTGCATCCCGGGCCATATTTCTAATTGCAGATGAAAAACAGAAACTTGCTGTTTGAAGGGCCAAAAGCTGTATGCCTTTGTAATTTTGTAACTGTGATCTATGTTACACGTGCTCAAACTATTAAGCCCATAGATTTGAGGGAGGGAGAGGGGTGTTTTGTGGGTTGTTGGTGCGGGTAAAGAGCGGTTTACGTAAATAAGGCAGTTAATGAGCAACATTTGGTCGAATAGCTCCAGCACTACTATTTGCAAAGTGTTGGTATTTATAGAGGAGACATTAAAACACAAAGGAAGCCGCCTGCCCTTTGAACATGTTTTCTCCTCCTTCTTCCCAATCATGGCTTAGTCAAAGATTCCCATGGTGAATGGCTCTCTGAGTTCACTGCTGTGTCATTCGCTGTGCATCCTCATTGTCCTCGCTACCTGTGGGAGCCGCCAGCTGGTGTGTTTGCACAGGTGGGTAAGAGGCCAGGCGTGAGTGAATGAGAGATTGAGAGCTGCCATCTCTCCCATTGTTTCCCGTCATTCCGGCAGACTCAGTCTGTCAAAGCGGGGGCTCCCGCACAAGACCGGGCGCAGCTTTCGTCATGTGCGATTTGTCCTGTATAGCGTGGCCCCTCCCCTCGCCGGAGCAAAGGCTTTGTGTCGCTCTCTTTATCCTCCATTTAAAGGTGGGATTACACGGCATTTCACTTGAGGGATTACAGGTGTCCCCGTCCAACCAGCACCCATATCTTTACAACCTCACCTTTTGAAAGACCACTTCTGCTTTTACTGTGCCTCTCAAAGAGCGCTGAATAGCTCTGTGTCTCCTCCCCACCCCCCCCACCCCTTTCCGCCATCTGACTGAGAGAGCGGAGGTCTCTTTCTTTTAGAATCCTGCTCGTTTTTTTTTTTTCCTCTCTTTCTCTCTCTTCCCCTGAACACCGACATTCCAGGCATTTAGAACCTGTGGCTCAGCGGAAGGGCCTCCTTAATGGCTTACGTTCTCAAGTGCTCCACTGTTCAATGGAGTTTGGGAGGCGAGGGCCCACTTCTCCCCGGTTCACTGCTACGGGTCAGTGGCGGGAGAGGCTTGGTAAACACCAGAATGAACAAGTGACCCCTTCAGGCCTGGTGGCCTACGGGGTTGGGGCGGGGGTTGGGTGGGGTGGCGGGAGAAGGTGAGGGAATACTAGTGGCACACATCCTGTCTTAAAGACAGGGGGACGGACTCCGCTTTCAGGCTGGCGTGTTTGTTTTGAAGCAGCAGGCGGGCGGGCGGGCAGGCAGGCAGGCGGGTTGGGTGGGGGAGTGTGGGAGGGAGAGTCGCTGATCGGTATCACCACCTGCGTGGGCTGCTGTGCGGTCTTGTCCAGGCCTCTTGTGAAGAGCCGCTCTGGCACGCACATCCGTCAGCGACAAAACGGTAGCGGCAGCAGCAGTAGCTGGCATACAAGACACAGCTGAAACGCGTAAACACACGGTAAAGTTGCATCAACCCCCGCCCCCCCCCACACACACACACACACACACCACCCCCATCTCCCCAGCCAGAGCAGGGATTACGGAGTTTGCGTGAGATGGCCTGTCGGCCCGGGCTGTTGACACAAAGGCGGTACGTAATAGGCAGGTACTCATTATCTTGATGGGGCCCAGGTTACACAACATTAGCCCGAACCCCGTGGAGCTGCAGCTGGCTTTATAAGGCTGAAGTTGGCATTGCTACCCCACTCTGAGGTCTAAACTGCTGGTGGTCCAGCACAATGGGGAAACACACTCAAGGGGCGTAGAGTGCTGTAGTAGTGGGGGTTGGTGGATCTGTGTGTGTGTGTGTGCGTGTGTGTGTGTGTGTGTGTGTGTGTGTGTGTGGATGGGGTGGGAGGGGGGCAGTACTAATGTTGGGTGGCTCGGGAGCTCATACACTTCCAACAGTGTGTCAGAAATATACGGTCAGGGCATTGAGAATACTACAGCAGGAGGCAGATGGGAACTTGAGCTATGGTGACTCCAGTACAAGTGCGTCTACAAGAGCGCTGCTCCCCGCTGGGAGTTGTGAAGCCATGCCGACACTGAAATCAGATCTTTGGGGGTCTGCCGCCAAAGCACTTAGGAGCAAGGAGCTTGATCACTGACTTTGAGAGCCCTTGAAATGCCATATGTCCATACAGTCACACACACACACACACACACACACACAAAAGCCTTCATCACAAAAAAACCTGACATCTCATGAAACAGGCTAGCAGCTGCAATAGTGAAATCCTGGCTGGTGTAAAGTTTTACACTAACATAATTGAGGAAGGATGGAGACCAGGGTGTGAAACTAAACATAAACAAGTGTGAATTTCAAGAACATACTGTTACCTAACATGTGTCAGACCAAGTGGAGGGTGTTTTAGTTATTTCAAAGTTAAACTAACAAGAGGCTTCAAGTTGAAATGCATTCATGTTTATAATCAATTAATAAACTACAGTAACTACAATACAATAACTACAGTACACGCGCTGCGCAATTCTTATTGAAAAGATTTATTGTCAGGCTATATCACTCACACACACACACACGGAATTCATCACGTGGTTGCATTGCTCCACACTCATGTGCCTGTGGGTTTGTAAGACAGCTGTGTGTATGGGCTGGCCTCAAAGGCGACCGACCGCCGGGCAGCGGGACGGAGGGGCGCGGAGGCCGAGGCGAGCAGAAAAAGGGCCGGCGTTAAAAGGCAAGCATGTCAGCACGATGACAGACGCAGACACTCTGCGGAGCGTTTACTGCCACGGCTGCTGCCTGTATCTCATCTCCGGGCCTCTCAAAATATCCCCCCACCGAGCAGGAGGCCCAGAGGTGGGGTGGAGTGGGGCCCAGGCCCAGGCCAAGACTCAGGCAGAGAGGCGCAAAGGAGCAAATGCCAGGCCAGCTGCTCCCCAAGATTACAATGCCACCTGAAACCATCGGTTGGCCCCGTCTCAAGTCCTCAAGTCTGGTTAATTGGTCGGGTAGCAGAGGCCACGGCAGGCTTTTAAAAAGGAGGAGAAGGAGGGGGGAGGGGAGGAGAGAAAAAGAAGAGTAGGAGGAAGACAGAAAAAAAAGACTTGAGAGCGTGAGATAGGACCTGTGTGTGTGTGTGTGTGTGTGTGTGTGTGTGTGTGTGTGTGTGTGTAGGGGGACGAGAAGGGGCAGGGCAGCCTCTGATTAATTGCTTTGTGGTAGTGTTGGGGTGTTGGGGTTCAGCAGAGCCAGGTGCTGTCTGTCTCTCTGTCTGTCCACCACAGTCTGGCACAGCTGGCAAGGCACAGGGCAGCAGGAATTGGCAGGAGGACAGCCAAGGAGGACCAGACATGGAATTAAACCACCGTTGAACCATTTGCACTATAGCTGTTAACTAAGTTAGCGAGTTTGTTGGTGTGATTGCTCACTGTCAACCACTAAAGGGGCTAGCTAGTTAGCAACAATGGCTTTAGAAAACAGACTGGCAAACAGATTGAGCTTTTGTAATGAGAGAGAAAGAGAGAGAGAAAAGAATATATGAATAGCACATATGAAAGTGAGACTATGGAGACTACGGTGGTGCCACTGTGAGCGGCCTTAAATGGAGCACAAAGAAGTAGATGAAAGATAGAGTGAGGGAGGCGGGAGAGAAAGAGATGTGTACACAAAACCTCCTCTTTCCACCCACCCAGTTTGGGGTTCGGTGTACAGATCCCATCAGAGGAGCATCCATCTGTGGCACTCTCTCTCTCTCCCCCGTGATAAGAGACTAAATTCCACAGCAGTGAACAAGGACTGGCAGTGTTTGGTCTAACGACCCTATCAGTGAAAGCAAACACAAGGCCCACAATAAGACTCCTCACAGCTCACATCCCCTATGACAGGATACAAAAGGAGAGAGATAAGAGTTGCCAGTTGCTCCTCAGATTTAGCCCTCAGCTTAAGGGAGGGAGAAAGCCACTCTGGACTTGCCTTGTTTGTTGCAGGCCATACTAGTTTATGGCATCTGTTTGAAAGGCAATTAAGTCTCTTGTCTTTTTAAGGGGAGCCGTTTGCTGCCAGGCAAGAATAACATTTCAGCCTATTTGTATTAACAAAGTGAGGTGTGAAGTGTAGGACCAAATGAAGGGGTCGGGGGGACTGCTACTTTGTGACATGCTTTTTAAGACAATCCTTAAGATGTTTCTGAAATGCACAAGCCACGAGGTTTCCATCAGCTCAGTTTGGTGGCACAAGCGGGAATCCTAAAGTTCTGCTCCACACATTTCAGCAGCTGCTCTGTGGATTTACTGCTGGGCTCCCCCCATAGCGCTCTTACGCTATCGTGCGCAACTCGGGGCCCAGAGGCAGGCACTGAATGGCCAACTCTGTGTCTGCTAAGCTTACTCTTCAAAGCTAAACGGTTTCCTTTCGCTGGGCTTTGTCAGTGACCTTTTCCTGGTCAGTTTTCTTTTTCTTTTTTAACGTTAGCCCCCATCTCTCATCCCCTTCTCTCTTTGCCTGTCTTTCTGTCTATCGCTGCCTGTGTCAGTCATTTAAAGGCCATGCCACTTCCTCGAATATAATAACTTATCCATGTGGAGCACTGTCGAGGTTTGTTTGAAGCTCTCCCTATGACACCAGCACTGTTCGTCTGATTCTGCCAAGGCAGCGGCAGCTTCAAAGGAACATTGTCGACTGCGGTCTGTGAGGCCTTCTACCCATAAATCCTCTCTCGAAATCAAAAACCTGTATCAATACGTCTAAAACACAGCAAGTCAGAAGGGGACAAGTATGCGCTATAGCTTTTAAGTGATCCACATGTCAGACACCCCCCGTCTTACACCGCTTAGATCTATGATGCAGTACTGAGCTATGTGTCTCCAGCCTCTCCTGCCGGCACACAAATTCACACTTTCCAGCCACACTGCTACCTTGTGACTCGCTGCATGCAGTACTCTGTCACTTACAGTCAGCCAATAGAGTGAATGGACGATCATATCACTTAATAGCGGCACTTCTACTGTGGATTTGGTTGCATGCTGTAGGTCTTTTTTTATGTTTGTCATGTCTGGTCCCATGTGTGTTTGTGAGTGTGTGGCCGTATCTTTGTTCTCTGTGGGCTGTGTTGCCAGCGTGGAGCTCTTTGCGGTTGGGCCCAGGGAAGATAAAAGCACCAACCTCAAGGAAATGAATGAGCCACACGATCAGTGACAGACGAAAAGGCAGAAAAAAATATTTAACGAAAAAATCTGACATTGATTTTATATTGGCAAGAGAAGGCCAATCTACATCCCTTGACTGTTGACTGATCCTGTGTGTGTGTGCGTGTGTGTTAATATGTGACTTATTCTTCCTGTCTGCCTCTTTATTTCCCTGTTCCCAGAGACATCCTTTAGTGGGGCCTGAAAACTACTGAGGCGCGTTGCCTGTTTGAGGTTGCCTTTTATCTGACATCAGTGAGAGTGGGTGGGTGGGTGGGTGAGTCAGAGGCAGTCAGCACATGAAAAGGGCCCAGCATTTACACGCCTCAGTGGATCAGCATGTTCGTGTCCGTGGCCCAAGTCACTGGTTTGGGTTCAGCGTGCATGTGGTGCTGTTAACGCGTGAAAGAAAGCAGACTAGTCTAAACAGCGCTGGAGAGCAGGCACCAGACGCAGGTCAGGCAAAGAGACGACTGGGGTTTCATGTGGTGATGACCGCCCTTCTCTCTGCATGGTCCTCATCTCTGTCATTGCACCTCTGCCTGACCCCAGAACAGACACATACTGCAGACTTAACATTGCCTGAAGTGCTTACTCCCCTGGGTCTCTTCTGTTTTTTTTTCTTCTTTCTTTCTCTTTTTCTTTCTCTCTCTCTCTCTGTCTCTGTCTCTCACCCAGCATTTTGGGCCTGATAAAGGCCTCGTCACGGCACTCTCCCCAGCCATGCCTCCCTCAGTATGGCACACCAAGGAGTAGTCTGTCGGGCGCCCTGTCTGCCAACAGATACACTCTTTGGCGGCAAAGCGCTGGTATTTGGAGAAAGAGAGAGGGGGGGTCAGAAAGAAATAGAGAGAGAGAGGTAGAGTGAGAGTGAGAGACCGACCGGCCAGTGGGCGGGTGGTTGGTAGGTTGGGTGAGTTGGTGGTGTAGGAGGAGGAGGAGGGCAGCATGTGTTTGCCTCATCTCTCCAGCTCGCCCAGACCGACGTGTCTGTCAGCGCTCCGGCATGGCCAATAGCGCCGCCCCTGTCTCACTTCAAAGTACCGCGGCTGTTGGCGTGGGGAGCGCTCGCGTGACAAACACACACCTCATCCAAGCAGGGGGTGGAGGTGGGACAGCCTGACAGACAGCCCCACATCTCTTCACACACACTCTTCTCTTGTCTCTGTCTCTCGTTCTATCAAGTGCAGGCTGTTTTGATGTGAACAAGGCATGGCATGTGTTCAGAAGCACGCAAGAGAAGTGGTGGGGTGCCGGGGAGGGGGGGAAGAGGGGTGTTGGCTATTAGTCACTCCTGCCTATAGCAGATTGTTTAAATACACTCTTCTTCATAAGATAGAAAATCCACTGTTCTAAAACCCCAACCCTCCCCCCCAAAAAATCATATAGGCCTTAAACTGGTAGGCTCTATGGAAATACACTGCTCATCAATACAGACTTTGTCCAAAGGAAGTGTCTCCGGTAAGGAAGCACTCTTTCACACATGGTGAAGCATTCCTTGTCATAACTTTTTTTTCCATTTCACCACAACACGTCTTAATCCTCCACGCCCTATTCAGTTCAAGCGCAGAAGGAAGAAGTTCCAGCCGGTATGGTGAGGACTACTCTCAGGGTAGTGTTCATAGTCTGACATTGTGGAATGCACTGTAATTTAACTCCTGCACCAAAACAGCTTTTACTTTTTCATTCCCTCTGTTCGCTGGCATTTTCCTGGATGGCAACCAGCAAACCCAGGTGAAAACACTTCACTTCAGCCAAGAGATGTGAGGAACGACTGCGAACGAGAGCGAGCGGGATCAATTTTGGGGGTAGTTTCATTTTTCAATTTCCATAATCTTAGCCATTCTCACAGCAGCCACTGTTACAGCAACAGGATGTTACAGTACCAGGCATGAATGAGAGGTACCTTCCAACACACACACTCTCTAGTGCTGAAACAGCTCAAGAGGGCCAAAGGAAATGGAAAGGGAGCTCTCATGGGAGTCTCCCTTGCTGAACACAGCGGATGAAAAGGACCTTGTGCACGCAAGGAGGATTGAGCAGGGGTGGGGGAGTGTGAGGGGAAAAATGTCCCATAAATACTTGAGTGAAAAAATGCCCACACTTCTCATTCCTTGTGAATAGTAGTAGTTTTGTGAGCATGCTGAGATGAATCTTGGAAGCCAGGGCCTCTGATGGAGTTTGTGTGTGTGTGTGTGTGTGTGTGTGTATTAAGTTCCCTTCAAGTGTGTAAAACTCCTACCGCTGTTCACTAGGAGCGAGTTCTTTGCCGGAAAGCTAGGTGGGTCTTGTGTGGAGAGGTCCAGCCAGCTCAGGGGTTGCAGACGTGGAAAGTCTGAGACTCGGTGACACCAAAGGGTCCTCACTCATTAGCACCAACAGGCAAAAGCTCCGGATCCACAACCCCTAATCCTATTCGGTTTTCCACCAGACTGTTTACCTCCCGAAAGGTCCAAGGATGTCTGTCACCTGTTTTCCAAGAGGATGAATTAAGACTGTGAAAGAAGGCATCCTGTTTGCCAGTTCTTGAAAAATAAGTTTACTCCAAGCAAATGATAAATATTCTCTATTAGTTCTGCATGAAAAGTGCAATTCATCTCTTACATGGCTGGTTGACAGGCTGGTTACCTCTGTTCCCATAAAGAGTTAGAAAATTATAAAATGTATTTGCTGGGAACTGTTATGTTTGTCTGTGTCAAACTCTGGGAGGGGATTTGGTTTGGAACTCGTGCTTGCTGCCAATATGTGTGATTGAGTGTGTGTTTTCCTGTGTGGAGAAATCTTAGCTTAATGGAGAAATATGCTGGAAATCAGTTCTCAGGCCTGTTGTCTGAGATCACAGAGTACTGTCAGTAGGGTAAAGAAAAAAAAATCTACGACATACACCAAATAGTGAAGTAACGGATGTAGACTCTGATGAAGACGTGGCATACGTCGAAACGTTAGTCCTTTATGCTGGCACTTAAGTAAAATAAATCATTTTAACTTCATATCTGTGTTGGTCCAGTGAACATCTGCTTTGCCTTTGATTATTCCTCTCCCATTGATGGCAAGGGATAGGTGTTGTATGATGGCAAGAGAAGTTTATTTATATATTTCTCAATATACAGAGGCAGTTCAATGTGATTTACAAACAAAAACTGTGAATAAAAGTGCATGAAATAGTCATTCTTTTTTCTACTAACAGCACAGTTTAAGTGACCTTACACAACAGGTCTATAGATTGAAACACAGCAGACATCTCTTTTAACAGAACCTGTTGGTTCTGTACCTCTGTTTAGAACTGCTATGTTTGTCCATGCCAAACCCTGCATGGGGACTGGTTTGAAACTAGCGGTCACTGCCGTGATGTGTGATAGAAACCCTGTGTGAGAATCTCTAGAGAACCGTTCCTCTGCTGTGTTCTTCACAGGGCCTCCGTGGGTGAGTCGTCAGGTGGAGGAGAGGCAGACAGCGCGGCTGGGGCGAACGGTGCGCCTGCCCTGCCCCGTGGAGGGCGACCCTCCACCCCTCATCCTCTGGGTGAAGGACGGACGCAACGTGAACCAGGGTTACAGTCGGTACCGGGTGCTGAAGCAGAGCCTGAAGATCAAGGAGGTGGAGATGGAGGATGCCGGTGTCTACGTCTGCCGAGTCACAAATGGCTTTGGCAGCATTGCATTAAATTTCACCCTGATTGTCATCGGTAAGTACATTCCTGATTTAATGCTAAACCATAAGGCTTCCAGTTCAGATGCCATTCCATACACACACTTGCCTTCCCTCTTATTCCTCTGGATATTTTTACCGTTTTGCCTCCTCACCCCTGTCCTATCTATCATCCCCTGTATCCTACACCTCCATTCCTGGTTGAATATTGCTTTCATGCTGTTTTACTGTTGTCAGCGGAAAGTCTGCCTCACATCAAACACGCCGGGTAAGGTAGGCTTTAATGCTAAGCTGGCCGACAGTTGACAGATGACGTCCTAGCATCCAAAAAATTCGTCAACAGACGAGGCCTTTCAAGCCCCGTCCAGCAGCAGCACTGGTAACAGCCCTCACAAAAGACAGATTGTGGGAGAGGAAGACCTCTGGTTTCTCGTTAAACGCGACGGATGGAATTACATTCGACTTGACTGACATGACTGGCAGGCAACACGCTATTTAATGAGCGCGGTTTCATTTACGCCACATGAAATGAAAAAGCACAAGCAAGCATTGTGCTGATGGAAATGTATAACCTGTTAGCATGGAAGTGCACAGCCCCAACGTCAGGTTGCATATCAAATCAGGAGAACAAAGGGGGACTTCACACTTCTGTCACAGGATACCCGATGGTTGTTTATGAAGCCTGTAATCCAATACAGTGTTTCTCATTTTTTTTGCCAAAACTACGAAGGGGAGGGATTGGATTTAACCCGGGCTCTGACAAATGAATGCACACAGACCTGAAACGTGAGTGAACTTTAGAAACATGTGTTTGGTGTAAGGGTGATTTGCACATTTGGGAGGTGGGGGCACAGATTGGGGGCAATTTTATCTCTCTCCTTCTCTCTCTCTCTCTCTCTCTCTCTCTCTCTCTCATGCAAGGCTGCCGTTTGGAATGTGCGGTGTTCCTGATGAGTGTTCGGGGAGTGTGAGCACTGGGCATTTTCCACCTAAACTCTCTCCATGCAGACAGCAGTGGCTGGAAGACCTGCTGCCTGTGCAGCCATAAATCTGCGCCGGTCCAGCACAGGCCAAAAGCCCAGGGAGCACAAACCTCAGAGGCCTGGAGACTCTTCCTGTGTGACTTGCTGCTCAGCAGCCCCATGGAAGGAAGGAAGGAAGAGAGAGAGAGAGAAGGAGAGACAGAGAGAGACAGAGAGAGAAGGCGAGAAAGAGAGAGAGAGAGGGAGAGAGAGAGAATTACACCAAAGATTACTCGATTCGTATGATTAGGTCTCCTAGTCCTCGAGCAGTGCCCCCTACCCTCCCTTCCTCTGCCCCAGTGTTTGCTCAGGGCCTCCAGATTGGGGAGTGAAGGTAACCCTCTGTTTTCCTGCTTTGTCCTGAGGAGCTCCTCACATGGAGCCAGAGAGTTATAGTGTATGGTTCCCTGTGGAATACACAGTGGAGGCTTACTGAAGTAATTAACTGCAATGGCAAACAGTCATGGAACAAAAGAAACGGCCAACCTTGTAGAGGGTGAATTGTTTTTTTTTTTTTTTGGCTAGGATCTTTGGTGCATTGGAAACAGCAGAAAAGCACAGTGGTTTCTTTTCCACTAGTGAGAGAGAGCCTACACGTACAACAACACCACATTTAACCACATTCCTGGTTGCACGGTGTATGCCGTTTCTTGGGAAACCAGGCAACTTTTTTGGAGCTTGACGTTCTTACGATCAGCTTTTCTCGAGGGTCCTAGCAGTCTGAGACAGTCACACAGCCACCCGGCAGGGAAACTCCAGCCAGACTTAATTAAGTCAGTGGAGAGGAATTTGGGTGACATTCAATAGCACCTGTTGTCATCAAAAGCAGGCCTAATCTGAATAGCTCCTCTCAGAGCAAGCAAGCATGGGCAAAGCTGCACGTCTAACCTCACAGTTCAGATCCTCGCTAATGGCTGCCACAACATTCCCCTCAAAACAGTGCGCTTGTCATAAAATGGTAATTTTAGCTTTTTAGATGATGTTCCATTCCATATGCATGATGGCATGGTGTAATCAACCTTTAAGCCTGTGTGAGGTAAAGTTGTAATTTAAGTCCCCCGTGTTTCAATTGGACTGCAGTGCGGAGTGAACAGTTTCTCCTTTTTGCCTGTATAAGAACAAATATGTGTTTGTATTAGGAAATTGCATTCTTCTCGTGCATTTGAAACGCATACTGATATTTAAGCAATTTGGAAGCCTCCTGCAATAATTCCACAACACCGCAAACGTGGGATGCTGTTGTTAACTCACTTCTTGTGCAAAATAGAACTTTTTAGACATGTGCTTTTTTTTTAAACCACATGCTAGAAAAAAGGGTATTTAATGAGGGGATGTTTATGACATTTGGGGGCTGTCAAGGGCTCTGCAGAAAAACTGCTGTGACCTCCAAATCCCATGTTAACCCCCTCAACACTCAGACTCAACTTCCTCTCTGGCATGAGGACAAGTCAGTCACCACATCATTAACTCTCACAGCCCCGGATCCTTGCAGCGCCCTGGCCTCTCGGAAACACCCTCCTCCCTTCCAGTTCCTTCAGCCCACCCCCATCGCTGCTGTGGTCCCTAAGTTCCTCTAAGTTTCCCCGACAGTAGTTACCCCTGCCGATATAATTGTTTGCTGCACGCAGCCAACATTCTCATAGCCCTGTGCTACCTAGTGGGAGACCACCATTGTCACAAGAAAGAGCTGGAGTCAGAGCTCCCATTTACTTTCCCCAAGGGAAAAAAGGAGATTATTTTATACGTCCTCCAAACTACGAGAATGCTGCTTTACTAGCCTATGGTCTGAGTCATGAATACCTGAGGGTGGCACAAGGCGTGGCCTTCCCACTTCGAGCTTGGCCGGCTTAGCAAACGCACACATGGCTAGACGTGACCTTGGCCGGGAGTCCATACTCATTCATCCAGCAGCACACATAGTCATGGAATTTATAACCACCATCGGGTCATGAGCCTTCTATTCTTAGCCTGTCCCGGCCATTGGCATCCATTCAGCTCCATCACCACCCCCTCCTGTCCTCGCTTCAGCACACCTACAACAGCAACTCACAAGGCTATGCTTGGACACCGCCCCCCCCCCCCCCGCCCGCCCTGCGCCCCCATCTCCCCAGTGTCATGGTGGGAGAGACTGTGGCTTCTGGTCAGACGGCGGTTTAGGCTGGCTGTTTTATGGTGGAATTGGTGGACCTGTTCCAGCGATTGCTTTTTGTTCTTTGTTTGCGAGCAGAGGGCTACATATGTTGCAGTTTAGCACACATACTCCTCACCTAAATGGATAATTGTATCAAAATTACACTAGCAGGCCAATTTGAGTCTGCTGAGGGACACAGGAGAGTATTGGAGGTGGGGTGGGGTGCGGTGGGGCGGGGGGGGGGGGTGTTGCCAGAGGCCAGGGGCCCACATTGGAGCCACAGGAGTCCCCCTGCGATAGGTCCTGTTTGGACTAAAGCACACATACCAGGGGGTAAGGAGCTGGCAGGAGTCAAGGCAGCACAGCTAATAAAAATAAATGATTCAGTGTGGTCAATGCCCTAGCAGCGCAACTCCCCCTGAAAACCGCTCCTCTTCTCCCCCCTTCTCTTTGCCCCTTACTTTCCTCACCATCACCCGCCCAACCGCAGCCCTCCCTCTCCTGCTCCTTCTCAGACAGCAGAGCCACACCTCTACACCTACCTGCGCACTTTTCTCAGAAACGCCGCCTCGGAACAGACACCAATGTTAGGGGAAACATGGTTCAGGTTTCCAGCCATTCTGTCTTCCCATGAAGGAAGCCAGTGTTTGTATTTAGTCTAATTCACACGCACACACACACACACACACACACACACACTGGGACACAGACCTTTTTTATTTTATTTTTTTCCTCACTACCCACTATTTGCTATCGGCTAAGCAATATTGTTGATGTTGTATAATATGGACCAAAAATACCACAAGAGAAACAAAAAAAGTAGAAACATGTCGACTAACGTTATATCCCATGTTGACATTGGAGACGGCACCTTGAACTGCTATGAATGCTGAACTATACACACAGAAGGAACTGGGCTTTGATCACATTTTTGCGGACGTGACGGCAATCTAATTTTTTAATGCCGATCGCTGGTAGTGTGACAGACTTTGCCCCGTGAAGGCTCTTCAAAACATGTTTGTTTTTCTCCCCCCTCGTCATAGAGAAATAAGCTGTGGAGAGTTCAAAGCACACACACATATGGACACAAATGGATCCATGCCTGTGAGGAACAGAAGAAAGACCTTTGTTGCAAAAGAGAGTTTAGATGAAAGGACGCTAGATGGAATTGAAACCATTCCGGTCTCACATGAAATTAGGCTGAACCAGAAGACACATAGAGAAAGGGCCCACAATAAGCACTAGGAGAGGAGAGGGCAGCAGTGAGCAACAAACTCTGCCCTTGCAGTTTCAGTCACAGTAACAGTGAGTAACAGCTCAGTGATAAGGCTTAGAGGTAAGACTGAGGCCACGTGTAGATTTACACTGCTGACTGGAGCCAAGGTCATCTGAAAAGACCACTGGTCTGTGGTTTGGGGAAGATATCCTTGATTACTGTCTGATGACAAAACCTTTTTAGTGGATGCACTAGAAGGATGCATTGATTTTTTTTTTTTTTTTTACAAAATAAAATATAGAGAACCAAGACCTGTGGACTATACAACATTCACCCCTTCCTTTGCCCAACCCCTTCCACATGTCATGGTTGTGAGCCAAATGCAAGCCCAGCCCCTGCCCCAGGTGGCTGAGCCTACCACTGGGCCCTGTCTCCACTGCCCAGGGAGGAAAAGGTTTTAATTACAACCGGAGGGATGCAAATTACCCACCTTCGTCGCAATACCACATTAAAAGGATCCTTTCATCCGCCTCATTAGAGGGTCCAAGGGCTGTGCCAGGTCCCTTCAGGATGCGCCGACCAGGGCCCAGCCTGCCTCCTTTGGCTGTGTACAAGAGAGGAGAAGAAAGGAAGCTGATTAGGCCGTGGCAATTTCCTCCTGTGTTGCCATACGCCTGTTACTGCAAACCGCTTATGGCTCTATAAAAGATATGAGAAGACTTCTAATTACCCTTTTCAATAGCACCGCTCTGTGTCTACCATGCTCTTTGTGTACACAAATGCTCTCTAATTTGGCTCTTGGGCTTCAATCGACAAGCGGCTTGCACTGACACCAAGTAAGAGGAAGCCAAATATATCCAGTCGGATCGTTTTGTCACAAAATCCATCAAAGTGTCTCAGATTGGTCAGGAGAGTGCAGATTTGTCAGATGAGCAAAAGCTATAAATTAAGTGGTTAAAAACTTGGTTCATCCATTTCTTTTATGTATGTGAATTATAGATTGTTTTAATTCCTCCAGAATTCACATTAAAGAACTATTTCGGCCTTTTGGTTCCGACAAAGAACATCGCATCAGATCATTTAAAAGAAACTTGCCAGTGTTCTAGCTACGGGCAGAATGCTCATGAAAGCTTCTTGTCAATACTACAGCTGCCTCCTAGGCCAAATTTAGAACTCTTTGATGACCTTATATTACAAGCCAAGGGATAAGCACCTTCACTTAGTTTTCCTTTGATTTACAGTAATATACATGTTTTGAGGTAAAAGTAAATTGTGGCCTTGGATTTATGGTACCGCTAGTATTATATCAACAGAACGGACTTGCTTTGCTCCGTAATCTTCATCTTGATGATGCCATCTGAAAAAATGGGGTAATCTTCTTGCTTTTTTTCTCCCAACAATGTTTATTTTATTCAGATGTGCCCCCACTTCTGAAAATCGTGGCTAGAATTCCAGCTTGCTCATAATGCCGTGTTTGTTTTGCTTTTGATTTTGACCTTGGTTTAAACATGCCTGGCACGTATGTTTGCACCCAGGTATGAATGGAGAATAAGCCTTTTTCAGGGTTGTGCTTTTTAAGTCTTCCCGGTAGGAAAAAATAATATGGGGGACCATATAAACACCACCTCCACATGAAGAGTGTTTGTAATGGGAGCTGCAGGCTGCCCTCGGCCCTCTGTGCCCTAGACCCGCCGTCTCCACACACTCGCACACACACACATATATATATATATATATATATACACACACACACACACACACACACACACACACACACACACACACACATCCCACCACCTCTCACACACCATGCGTCTCTCACCATGCCTCTCTATGGGCCTAAAGGAGAGGAGAGGAAAGGGGCCCCCCTGTCCCTCTCTACAGAAACTCAGGACGCCATTTTCCTATGCTTCCAGTTACTCCAGCTTTACTGAAAAGCACCAGTCACCCTGACTGGAGCTTACTGAGGCACAAGGCACAAGTTATCCTGTCGTGCAGACTGCCTGGCTTTTTTTCTCGTCCGTCTGTGCCTGTCTGAGGCGATCAGCGTTTGCCCCCTTGTGCAGATGCGGGCAGTTTGTCCTGCAGATGAGACCTAGAGCCCCGAGACCCC
This sequence comes from Limnothrissa miodon, assembly GCA_017657215.1. NCBI lineage: Eukaryota > Metazoa > Chordata > Actinopteri > Clupeiformes > Clupeidae > Limnothrissa > Limnothrissa miodon. The sequence continues at coordinate 1,775,546 of JAGFZM010000093.1, read as the reverse complement.
TTTCGGCAAGAGATCTGAGCGTGGGATAAACGCTGTGAGCGGAAAACGAGGAAATCCGTGGCGTCCTGCTGGACACCTGTTTTTTTGCGAAGACATCCCCGAGTTCCAGCGCAGCGAGGGGAGGAATGAGCCCTCACTAAGGCTGCCTAAGGCCCCTCTAAAGCCCTTGGCTGATTCCACTCCGGTGCCGCTGAATAGGCCTCTCATGAGCTCTGACGGCTTTGCCTCTATGCCCGGATCCCCGGGCCAACGCTAACAATGGGGCCATGACTAGTGAAAACACATTGGACTCAAACCCCAACCAACCCCCACCCCCCTCCCCCAACACACACACCTCACAGTGCACCCAGCCCCTCTGCGAGCTGTTAAGATTGGGAAGCAGGGCGCGTCCCCTCCGGTAGTGTAGCCCTGGCTGAGCGCACAGGGATTAGCTGGACTAAGGAGGGCCACTCTTTGAGAGGGCAATGCACACAGCCCAAGGGCACAGCTGGCACTTGGACTCCACCGAGTTCACCTTGGGAGTCGACCCCGACACACCTGGCTGTCAAACCCATGGCCTCGGCACAGTGGCGAGGGCAGGACACAGAGCAGAGTGTGTGGCGTCTGACTGATCGAGCCTGACTCGCTGAGCCAAAACAATATCTTTTGGGTACTGATTTTTGGTCTCCAATTACGCGGCAGACGCCAGTGTTCACAACAGTAGATGAACTCAGGCATGGGAGGAATGCGGCTGGGAATTAATTTGGTAGCTTTTCACCTACACATGTGAGAATAATTTGTTCCTTCGGACGCCTGGCTTGACACTGGATTTGTTTACTTGGGGTGGCCGGAATAAGGTTGTCTACAATACAGTGACAGAGTGCGTATTAGGGAGGGGGTATATGTGTGGTTATGCATGTGTGCGTGCGTGTGTGTGTGTTTAAGAGCTCAGTCAGCAGTAAGGTTAGAATAGGTTCTCTGTGCATTCCTGTGAGCCTTGCCAGATAGGCGGCCCAAACAAAGCAGGCCTCTCAGCCCTGTATACGCATTGGAGGTTAAAGTCAGTTAATTGGTTTCCTGCTCCGGGTTAGATCAACACGGCATCGTGTTTTAAACAGTGTGGAAATCTGAGAGAAGAAACAATATGGCAGTGTTTGCTCACCCCCGGCTCACAAACCCCACTTAGAATAATACACGAGTTTAGCCTGGTTATCGTTCCCATAGAGCTGTAAAACTTCATAGACCCCCAAAGCAAAACACGTCGTCCAGTGCACACCTCACCCTCGACTGATCTCCAAGCAGTATCACTCAATTTCTCGCACAGAGGGATTCTGTTGGCTCACAAAGCGCGGCAAATAAATCTTGGCCAGTGTTATGCTTTTGCATCGACCCAAAGACGCTGCATAATGATTTACATGGTACCACTTTTAAGACATTAATTCTGGTTTCAAGGATGAAAGGACTCACATCACTAAAATAACAACCAAGTATAGATTTATGGGCCCCAATCTAAACGATACTTTCTACTCATAGCATAGAGAATTTTGGGTTATCAGTTGAAGCTGACTTTTTTTTCCCCCTACAAGAATGTGGTTTATGGTTGCTTAAATCACAGAATAGAAAAGTGTTACAGAGCACTGAATTCCACTGATCCTCTTCCCAAACTGCGTAACAAAGTTTTGTAGCGTTTATGTACTTTTCGCAGGAAATGCAGCTTTCTACCCAACGTTAACAAAAGAAAACCAGCACAAGCTCGCACATGCCCTTTCCTCTATGGGTTGTTGTTATTGTAAAGCATGGCTGTAAAGACATAATACCAGAACACGCCTTGAAATCCCCCCCATGTCTGTCCTTGTTGGACTAACTTCTCGGTTACTTTCAGATGACGCAGCCGTGACTCAGAACAAGCCTCCTCCTGTGGTGGAACCCAACGCTGAAAACATCCTGCAGGACCCAACAGGGCAGCCATGGGGTAAGCAGCGAACCACACATGCGCCACGCAGTCTAGCCTTGCTCTTCTCTTTGATGATATTAGCATTTTAGTTTGTTAACATTTGTCGCATGTGGTTATTTTTGGGTTGTGTACATAATAGTACACTCTTGTGTAGGAACACTAGACTCTTTGAATTGCTATTAGCAGTCCATTAAGCGTTGTTAAGGGTATAAAGGCTGTCATGAATACCAACACTAATGTTCTGAGGATTTACATAAATGTTAATTTAACTCCAAGAAATGCAATAGGTACAAGAAAAAAAATTATTACATGGAATTCTAAGGGATGTTTGCATGTTAAAAAAGTATGAAAGTAAATACACAATGCCCTAATAGAATGTTTACTTTTTAAATTATTTGAACTAAATGTAACAATGTTCGATATATTTTTTGTTTTTGTTTTTTTACTTTTTGCTAGTTATTGTCTATTATCTATTGCTAGATATTGGTGTAACTGTATTTTGGCATTGTCAGTTTCTTTTAAATCACCAAATGACCTTTGACCCTGGCAGTGAAACCCCGCTTCAGCCAGCCCACTAAGATGCGTCGGCGGGTGCTTGAGCAACCAGTGGGCAGCTCGGTGCGTCTCAAGTGCTTGGCCAATGGCAACCCCCCTCCCGCCATCACCTGGTGGAAAGACCACAGCCGCCTGTCCCCCCCGCGCCAGGGCAAGCGACCTCAGTGGACGCTAACACTAAAGAATCTGCAGCCACAGGACAGCGCCAAATACACCTGCCACGTGTCCAATGCTGCGGGGCACATCAACGCCACCTACAAGGTGGATGTCATCGGTAAGATTAGTTATCTCAACAGACACAGACCATAGTTAGTGATCATTTTATAGCTATTTTGGGGCAAGTTTCTCATACACTGCTGCTGGGGGATTTGGATGCCGCAGTCTTTGAAAGGGCCTTCGTTCCAGGACGAGAGCTGTTCCTGCCAGTGAAATCTGTCTAAAGTATGTGATGTTTTATGATGTTTTTCATCGGGTCTTTATCCCCGCAGAGCGCACCAACTCCAAGCCCATTCTCACTGGGACTCACCCTGTCAACACCACTGTAGAGTTTGGAGGCACTGCCTCCTTCCAGTGTAAGGTTCACAGTGACGTGAAGCCAGTCATCCAGTGGCTGAAGCGAGTTGATCCGGGCACGGAAGGGCGCTACAACTCCACCCTGGAGGTGGGAGGGCAGCATTTTGTGGTGCTCCCCACTGGCGATGTCTGGTCACGTCCTGACGGCTCCTACCTCAACAAGCTAGCCATTATCAAGGCCCGGGAGGAGGATGCTGGCATGTACATCTGCCTGGGAGCCAACACAATGGGATACAGCTTCCGCAGTGCCTACCTCACTGTAATGCCTGGTAAGTTCAGGACTGCACAATGTTAGTTTATGAACTGTCTTATCTAATTTTGAATGAGGAAACAGGATCTCGTGTCTGAAATGTTTCAACACTAGGATGCTTTTTTTAGGGGGATTTTGCCTTGAAAGCTACTATTAAAGGCCCACTATGCAACATTTTTCATTTAATTAATCCGTTTCATACTGTTTAGGATGCTAAAATGAGTCATTACACGGCGAACGAACGGTGTACAATGCGCCACCGTGGCCTATAGCGGTAGGTACAGCACTTGCAATGTTCAACAGCGTGGACCGCCTCCAATAGAATGCAGTGAAATACAATGCAATACAGCGGTCTTTAGAGGGAGCTCGTGAGAGAAAAAAACAGATCGTTACTTAGCCCTTCTTTAAATTATATCAGAACCTTCACTCATGGACTGTTCTTCTCTCTCATCAGATCCTCAGGTGGAGAAGACCATCACTCCCCCACACCTGAACTCCGGGCTGCCCTGGCCTCTCATCATTGGCATCCCAGCAGCAGCACTACTCATTGTGGGTGCCATCGTGCTCTGGCTGTGCCATAGTCGCCGCCGCCAGGGCGCCCTGCCTCCCCGAACTGTGGTCCACCGGGAGCACCACTCCATAGACAAAGACCTGGTCACAGCGAGCGTCATCGCTCCAGACTTCTCCAACCAGAGACTAATGGGCATGGGGGCCCCGGCCTTAAGCGGCCCGCCAAAAATCTACTCCAAGGTCTACACAGACACCCACACCCACACCCACACACACTCCCACGCCCATGTGGAGGGCAAGGTCCATCAGCACTTCCATTACCAGTGCTGAGGAACCACTGTTGGCCACATGTTCCAAGACGCTGCTGCTGCTGCTTCTCTGACTCAACCTTGCTATGAGTGAGGAGCCTCTTACCCACCCTATCCCACCCCATGGACTAGCACACTGCTTAAGGACTGAAGAGGACTGAGGCTTCCACAGGAGGATCAAAGCCCAATACCAGTGGTGGTGGTAACATCTCTTGCCATAGCAGTCACATCAAGACTGCACCCATGAACAAAGCGCAGGCACCAGCTTTGGTGGAAGATATTCCCCCAAAAATGACTCAAAGGCTCAGGGCTGGATTTAAGTCTCAAATGTTTTTTTTTTTTTGTTTTTTTTGTCTCGTGTTTTTTTTTTGTTTGTTGGTTTGTTTTAACCAATGGAACCTATGAATTTTCTAAAAAGACAAAATGAAACATTTGGTACATTTTGCTAAATTTTGTGATGCTCTCTGTAACGACAACATTTCACCAATGCCAAAATAATTATAATACGAGTTGTTTTGAAACATTCGTAAATTGTGACTGTGACAAAAAAATGCTGATTGTGCCAGCAATACTGTTTACAAACTGCTCCTGTTTTCTATATATATTTTTGTGCAGTAGTTAACAAAACTGTGGTTCATATTTTCATTGTTGAAAATAGTTGTTCATTTGTTGTGAATAAGTTTAGCGAGAAAATTGAAAGCTTTTTCTGGGAAATGTAATGAAAGAATATGGTAGGTAACGTGATATAGACATATATTTGTATGAAAAGATATTTTATATATATATTAAACTTTAAGGCAGTATTACTATTATTTACCCAATATGTGTCAAAGGAGACATTTTTTAATTTAAATTTTAAACTGCACAAAACCAAAAGGATACAGGATGTTTGGTACTGTTGGAAAACAATTAAGGCTAAATAAATACTTTGAATGCTGTACTGTACTTTGTCATACAACACAGATGAGTTATTTTGACAGTTCTGCATTATGTCATACGCCCCTCAGGTTTGGTCTCACTCCCAAATGTTTTGTTGTTCTCCTCATGCTCATTAACATATGCAGTTCTTTCAAGAAATATTGCATGCTGCAGTTTATCCTGGTGCTCATGTACTTGTACTATAATGATATTTTTGTAATAAAAGAACCTTTTTTTCTATTTCATCCTACCTACCAATGTTTATTTCATTCCTGTCTGTGAAAACTGTATAAATCAGCTGTAGGCCATGGGACCCAGAGAAACAGCACTGTACTGTACTTATTCAGGTTGGTGTTGAGCCACCCTCCTCTCTCTCCCCTGGAAGGCCTCCATCCACTGTTAGTTTAACATCCTGTGGAATGCAATGGGAAAATCAAGTTGTGCTTTTCAACACTGAGCAACAAGATAAATATTCCCAATAGGATTTGATGGATATTAATATTGGGGTAGGGTTACGCTGGGTAGGCAGTAGTGCTCCCTACCATTTCCCTCTTCAGTCCCCAGTGGGGCAGTCCAACAGCAAATCGGTACTGACGGTTGAGATCGGGGAATGAGTAATTGCCTTTCTGTTTTAGACTGAAAAAAGACCGCCTAATTCCCTGGATGACGCACCTCTGCGCAAAACAATAAATTACAAAGTAGTCAGTTCAAGTTGTAGCGAATATGCGCACGGTCATGGTACAGCACACAGGCATCTGAAGAGTCGCAAAGGAATTGCGCCATCTAGTGTGGGTGAAACCAACATTTTTTTTTAAATTAGTGTTAGTTTTGTAATGTTACTAAGTCGCAATGGAACTTGATCTCTGGGATTACGTTGGATATTGTGAGGTAGGTCTACCTTAAGAAATTGCGAATGAAAATAAACAACAAATAAAAATCGACAAAGGTCACTCTAATTTACACCTTACATGGCTACTGCAAAAGGTACGTTTGTCCTGTCTATAACTCGAGTCTTTTGGAACAAACGTTGTTTGATTTAATAGACCTATTTTCATCTGTTAAATGTTACCAATGTATGTTTTAGGCATCTTTGAAGCTGAACACTCAAGTGCAGAATGAAAAAGCTGCAGTCTCTTTGCCATGTTTATTTTGGCCATAATAGTTAAGGGTCATTAAGGTGCCATGCTGGATTTTGCTGTGGCTGTTAACATTGAATCCAGTCCCAATGCAGAATTTTCCCAAAAAAGCAAAGTCCTTCCAAAAGGCAATTGTGTGCAGACTCGTTCTGGCTGTCTGTGTTCCTAGCCTGCTTTCATAAGAACTACAGGGCTGTCTTTTGTCAGACTTGGATGAAATATGTAAATGTTTAAATCTTCTGTGTTTCACGTTGTAAAATCAAACCAAATGGGCCCTGTAGTATGACTTATAAGTCTGTTCTACCAGAGGAGAGATATTTGGTATTATCCATATCACCTGATGTCTAATGTATCTAATGCAATGTATCAGTGTTTGTCAATGGGAATGGAACAAACAAAAATGTTTAATCTGAAGTGACTTTCTTCTTTACATTACAGCAGTTGTAGTAGTTGTCCTTTAAATTTTAAATGTTCATTTCAGATTATCAGCCGTTCTGAAATTACCCCACTTGCTGTATTAGTATACCCTACAAAAGTATACACGACCAAAAATTTACTTTGGCTGAATTTTAGAATTTCGTCACCCACTAGCAGATTACTCAAGTTCAGGCTGTAGGCATTTATAGCCTAATGCTTTTTATTTTTTAATAACTTTCTTATTGGGTGCTGTGCATGAACTTTGATCATGCGCAGGAAAGAGTTTTTGAACACATGCACACTGAGCTGCAGAGCCAAATTAAACCAATATTGCAGATCAAGATGAGTTTTCCCAGTCTATGATCTTCCAATAGTCATGTTTTCTGAATTTCCAGTCATTACATTAAAAAAATGCTTTGTCTGTCTTATGTTGTTATCAAATAAACAAGCAGCAACTTGAATTTGATTTGAGTAGATAGTAAACAGGAAAACAGGAAATTTGTAGTGTCAGTGTCTGTTATCTGTGCAAAAAGTGTATCAAATACAGAATATATATACAGACAAAGTAACAGCATATAAAGAAACAGTAGAGTGGTTAAAAGCATAAATAAAATATAATAAAATAATAATAAATAGACATTATTTACAATGATAATACAAGAAGGTCGAAGGTAGAATTGACACATTGATGTCAAGACAGAAAAAAGATAAAAGAATACGACGATGTTATTACGTTTTATTATTTCTTAATCAGCTGATATTATCAAAACATCACAACAGCCGAACTGCAAAATTCCCAAACAAGCGTGATATACATAGCCCCTCCCACCATAGGCTAAACATAACGTAAGGGGTGGGGAAAACTTGGTAATGGAGGAAGTGCGTCTGAGAGCTGCAGCTGGAACACTGGGAGGTAGATTTCAGTGTGTTATTTACAGTGGACACACTCATGTGCATACGTATTAGACTCATCACAAACGGTGTGAAAGGGTTGTGCTGACAGTCCCAAGACCAAAGAACGCTGATATTATCTCACTGGATGTGAAGGACTTTGTTTAATAGTTGCCTCTGAAAGGCCTGTGGTGGGGATGTAGCTGGCTAGCTCGCTGGCTAGTTATGAAGCTAGCTGGCTAGCTAACAACTCAGAAGTGTCAAGAAGCTGACCACGGAGATTATTGTGTATTAGTGAAGAAACTAGTGCATCCTCACATCATCCTCATGCCTTTCTAGTAAAACAAGGAGGTGAATCATGTGTTACTTTGTCATAGTGACTACATGTATGTAACTTGCATCTATGCATTGTGTAACGCTATGTCACGAAGAAACGTAAACGTTTCTAAAAGGTAGTCAAAGCGTTAGTTCAGTTTTGCTAACTTACCACCTGCTATGCTGAGACTTATTTCAGTGTTTGAATTATTGTATGAACAGAATAATATGTTTTCTCGTCGATTTCCAATGCTATTTAGTTTGATAACAATGTACCATCTTATTTAGTTTGTTTCATCGGTAAGTCAATGTCTGCATCACTTCTTAGACATCCAATAGTTGTTAGCACAGTAGCTCTTTAGCTAGCTCGTTGTCATCGTTGTTGCTAGCTAAGTTAATAAGTCAGGGAGCAAGCGTACTGAATGTCTAACCAACGTTAAGTTTTACCGTTGTTTCAGTGCTGTCTTCAGAAGCATTTATTCGCAATTTCTAATGGAATCCTTTGGAATACTCCACTTACATTTTGTAAATTGACAAAAGAGACCAAGAGGTTAAGTCCTTACATCAAAACTATTTTTGTTCTGTTATACAGACTTAAAACCCAGTGTGTATGTTGCATGCCTGAAAAGTAGAGTTCAGAGGCTGGGGAAGGAGTTGGTTGTCTTCCCCCAGAAAAGATATTACCATCCTGGACATGATGGGCCCTCGGCGGAAGTCCACCAAGACTCAGAACTTGGATGAGGGTCATCACGACTCTCTTAGTCAAGAAGAGCCCAAGGACTATATGAATGAGCTCTCACATGAAGTACTTTGCCACATATTCAGGTCAGTTGTCAAACGTTGGGTATCATTTATTATCTCTGCATCATTTTTTTCTGTAACTTATGTGCTCTTTGTCAAATATCACTGCATGAAATGAAAATGTAATTTCCCCAAATGCTCTGCCTTTTTGGTGAGGTGTTGGTTGTTCAAAACAATGTAATCTTAAATCATGTTGTCTTCTCTTGCAGGTACTTGCCAATGCAAGACATCATGTGCATGGAGTGTTTGTCTCGAAAGCTCCGGGAAGCTGTGACCCTATACTTGCGTGTTGTGAAGGTGGTAGACCTGTGTGCAAGTCGTTGGTGGGAATACATGCCATCAGGTATGCAGTATGTCAGACCTTCCCTGCGCACCATAAATTAAGGGGAAAAAATTACCAATTTTTGTTTATATATTGAAACGGTAAATCATTTTAAGTAAAAAAAATTTTTTGTTAAGATACACAAGCAGAACCACACTTAACACTATATGTGTCCCTATGTTTATTTCAGGGTTTACGGACTCCAGTTTCCTAATGTTGCTAAAGAAGATGCCTGACTTGGAGCAGCTGTATGGACTTCATCCACGCTACCTGGAGCGACGGAGAGTCAGAGGCTATGAAGCATTTAGCATCCCTGGAGTTCTAGAAGCTCTGCAAGCCTGTCCAAATTTGATAGTAAGTTGGTCTAGTTCAGACTAACTGATCCATGAGATTTATTTACCAGTATTTCAATTTTGCGCATCGATACCTAAAGTGATCCTTGGTGGTGTAATAGCATATTTTTGTCCCTCTCAGGGAGTTGAGACGTCTCACTTGGAGCTTGTGGAGGCCGTCTGGAATTATATGCCTCAGGTTCACATTCTGGGAAAGTTCCGTAACCGCAATGGAGCCTTTCCCATACCCCCAGAGAACAAACTCACCATTCCAGCCGCCGCCAAAATCCAGACCCTGCATCTTGTTGGTAGGGGTTTTCTCTTATTCCTCTTATGGGCATCTACCATTGCAATTCCAGGGCCCACTACAAATGTAGATGGCTATTAGCATTTAGCTGTTAGCCTCCATGTTGTAATTGGAAAACTTGTTTTGGTGCTTTGCCTCACAGGGGTCAATGTGCCAGAGATCCCCTGTGTCTCCATGTTGAGGCACCTCTACCTGAAGTGGGTGCGACTCACCAAGCCACAGCCTTTCAAAGACTTCTTGTGTGTGAGCCTCCGCACATTTGTCATGAGGAATTGTGCTGGGCCCACCAATTCCCTGAAGTATGTGCCCCTGGTGACGGGCCTGGCCTCAGCCCGCAATCTGGAGCACCTGGAGTTAGTCAGGGTACCCTTCCTGGGGGGACTCATTCAGCACGTGGTGGAGGACAGCTGGAGGTCAGGTGAGGACGAGACATTGCTAGATAATACCCATAAGCATACAGTAGACCTCGATCTATTTAACATACTGCGTGCTGGACATAGAGTGACTCAGTGAATGTCTGCAGGACATGGACACTCCCCTTTTTTGTTTTACTTAAAGGGATGTTTCTTATCAGATGTGGTGATTTAATCATCCCATCATCTCATCAGATGTGGTGATTTTAAGAGAATCACAGCTGACTGCAACACTGTTACAAGATGCGACCTTTGAGTTCACAGTTGTGGTTTGCTGCTTTTGTTCATTCCTTTAACCATTTGATTTTCCACTATTCGCCTCTTGGGCAGCCAGAGAATTTCCAAAGGAAAACCTAAATCTTTGGAGAGATCCCTGATGCAGTAATGTAGTGAAATGCAATATTGAGTGGAAGTTTGAGATGGTGCTAGCCAAAGACATTGCTGGCCCAGGAGATGGGGCCACATGAGTGGCCCAATGACTTCCTGGTAGCCCTCAGACGGCCTAAAAAAAGTTTTCTTCATTTCGGAAGCATTTGTGATAAAGCCCCCCATTGTTTGCCAACACAAGTTTTGGTGAAGTTTTTGCCATGTTGACTGTGTTGCTGACTGAGAATTCTCTCTTTCAGGAGGGTTTCGTAATTTGCACACTATAGTATTTGGAGCCTGTAAGAATGCACTTGAAGTTGACCTGGGCTACCTCATTATTACTGCCGCACGAAGGTAAGCTTATGGGGGACCGTGTAAATCAGGGTTTTCTTTTTTAAACTGGTCGGTGGCAGAACCTTTCTGGGTTGGGTTTTCTTTTTTTTCTTGTATTTCTTTTTAGCAGTCATACCAGATTGTTTTCAAATCACTCATAACACTCACATATACAATACAAATTCATCAAAATGCAGAGGAATAAAATTAATTAGTTGCTCTTTTCACTTCTTCTTACTTCAATGTAAATAGCGGAAAAGAAAATGGCAGTGCTCAGTTGGCTGGATATAGAGATTGGTACACCCGTGTATACCAGTTTTTATGTAAATGCACAATCAATTACATTGTTGTTTGGGTCCTGACCTACTAGCGATAGGGAAATTGTAGGTTCTAAGGCCAGTCTAGTTAAGAACCACAGATATAGACCATAGTTCACAGCACAGGATACATGAGTGGTGCTAGGGCTGGGCCTAAAATCAAAATCTTGATTAATCGAACATTTTAACTCGATTATGATTAATGAACGATTTTTTTTATTGTATTTGTTTTTTTGTTTTTTTTTTGCCCTCAAATTACAAGTGAGATTGAGAGTGCATTACCTGATTTTTAAAATAATTGAAGGAGACACACTACCTACTATCTATGATTATTTATTGAACATCAATGTTTTCTTTGGTACAAGCAGCTCTTGTTGCTCAGTTGTCTCAGTGTTTAAGTTCTCTATGCTCAACATATCGGCATAACGTATCGGCGCGGGGTCACGTGACTACACACGCAGTAGTGTTTTTAAAGGGAAAGTAATTGAAGTAATTGACCTGGAAAAACTTGATCGATTATAGGTTCTGAATGTCGATTGCGATTATTTTTCGATTAATCGCCCAGCCCTAAGTGGCGCACTGAATAATGTGGATGTTCTGGATCTCTTAGGCTTCATGAAGTTCGAATCCAGCCCTCCCTTACCAAAGACGGCGTGTTCTCTGCACTGAAGATGGCTGAACTCGAATTTCCACAGTTTGAGACTTTGTACCTTGGATATGTAGACGAGTTCCTACTGCAGTGTAAGTCACCGTGACCGATAATTTTCCAGTGGACCATATTTTAGTTTTTGATAGGACATGCCATTAAGCTGCCATAGATTTTAACAAGACTGAGTAGGCAGCCATTTATTTCTTAAATGTTTGTGCTGTGATGATAACTCCATAACTCCACTCATGATGGGTGGGTTAATTTTTTTCTTAAAATGTTCATTGTGGTTATAAAATTTTAACCATCTCATTGTAGATGGATTAATTCTTTGTCTCACTTGGAAATAAAACCTGTATTTGTGGAGCTCACTGTCATAACACTGGTAGGTCATCATTAAGGCCTAAAGAAAAAATAATCTGCTCTGTCTGTCCCATAACTAGGCCAACAGTCAGTAAGTAAAAGAGGGCATACTTAAAGTGCTTAAAATGAACCAGCTATAAGAATCGGCCTAATTTTTCATCCAGTCTGTGCTTGTTAAAAGTCTATCTGCTGTGTGTGGCCGTGTGCTGTGACTAAAAAAAAAACACTAATGCTTTCATCTTGTCAGATCACATACTTATTTATGGCAGCGTTGCTCTCCATTCAAAACAGAGGAGCGTGACAAACATGAGCTTACATGGGCACTTATGCTAAATCCGAGTGAAAAGAGAGTAACAAACAGAAGGCTATTTATAAAAAAAGATGTGTGGTATTTTCAGCAAACACGATGGGCATCTGTCCTCGGCAAGGAAGTAGTAAAGTGAAAGTGAGACTGTGTAGTCTTGCACAGTATTTAATTCTTTTCTTGTGTGATGGTTGCATGTTGCCCAAAGTTAAGGCACCAATGTACTAGTTTCATTACTTCTGTGCAGGCAGTGATGTGATTCTGCACATCCATTTTCTTATCTCTTCAGTAATATCTCGGATGTGTTGCTAGCAAACCTGTTTCTGAGACGTTCAGAATTTATTTATCATATCCCAGCAGCCACTCCATGCACCTCAGCTATTTGTTCAGTGTTTTTGACAGTCTTAATCGTTTATGGTCTGTGATTACAGCCTAATTGTGAGATGAAATAACGTCCTCTACTATGTGGATTTAAACTCTGTTTTCCCCTCTAAAGGTAAAATGAGCCACAATGAGCTGGTGAAATACGGTCTGGCTGACGTGATCGAGAACCCAGGGATAATCACTGACATCGGAATGAAAGCTGTCAATGAGGTGTTTACCTCAATAAAGTACCTTGTCATATACAACTGTCCTCATCTACACAATCCTCACAACTGGATCACTGGTACGGAATGTAGGCCTGTTTTCATAATGCACTCACCTCTAATAGTTACTGCTATTTACAGCCATTGTTGGCAATCGCTGTGTTGTGACTAGTGTTAAATGGGTTAGCGCAACTCCTGTTGTCCTATCTAGCCAAGGGCAGGCAGGAAGGTTTTAGACTTCAACAGCACTTCACTGCAGTGTATCCAAAACCACATTGCAACGCTAGATTACTGCACTTCTCTGGTAAGTCCTGTTAGAATGTCCCATTCATGGGAATTGTCAACGTGCTGCTAAGCAATTTTGGGCTCTGCACATTGTGTGTACACGTGTGTTTTTCTTTCTGTGTCAACACACAGACCTGTCAAACAAGCAGCCATATTGGCCTGGCTTTGGGTGACTGCTTTGACATGTAGGTCTGGCACTTGGTGACATTTTGGCATGTTTAACCTTTCTGAGATGAGTAATGACTGACCATTGCTGGGAATTAATGTGTTTAGGAAACGGGTGTGATCGGATGGGTTGAAGCTGCCAGTGTAATTCATAACAATTGTGCCGGTATACAAATACAGTATCCAAGGTGACGGTTTACATTGGCACATGAGAATGTGAAGAAAACCACACATTCAATTTATAGGAAGTAGGAGGACGTTTCAAAACAACATATTCAAAAAATATTTTGTTTAGTGGTGTTGTTTTATGACACTGTTATTATTGTGGTATAAAATATTATTTTCTGAAAAATGATTTCTTTGAACAGTTAACAGTCTAAAAATGAAGAGAAGAATGTCTTGAAAGTTTCCCAGAGCTTTAGATTATGCTATGAAATGGCCGGAGAGAATATAGTTCTGCTGTATGTACTGTATGTTCTCTGCAGTCATTATAAAAAAAACTGCATGATTGGTATTGCTGGGTGATTTATTTGATAATTAATGATTGACATTGCTATTTGTGTGTGTGTTTGTGTATGCACGTGTGTGTGTGTGTGTGTGTGATCTACAGATCACTCACGATGGAGTCGGCTGGTGGACCTCACACTGGTGCGATGTCACGCCGTGAAGTTGGACTCCTTCTGCCAGTTTATTGAAACTCTGCCCAGTCTGGAGTTTATCTCTCTGGACCAGATGTTCCGTGAGCCTCCCAAGGTAAGTCCTGCCTAGGCTTTAAAGGGATAGTTCGGTTTTTAACACATTGAGCCCCTTTCACAGGTTGTCTAAAATGAAATAAAGTGGTTGACACCAAAATTTTGATGATTGCTCCTGTCTCGGCTATTTGGGAAATATAGAATCGCCTCTGCCTGCCTTTAAAATAGCTAGCAATGGGCATGTGTTGTTTCTATCCTTAAAACACTGGTTTTAAAAAAGTGCTACTCATGGAGTGATTAGTGGCGTTTGCTGATGTTCCAACCCAAGTATCGTAGCAAAATACAGTTTCTGTCATGTTTTATTTGCCATTTTGTAAGTCCCATAGGGATCTATTTTCTCCTTCATATAAACAAAGTGCCAAATAAAACATGACAGAAGCTTTATTTCGCTACGATACATGTTTTGGAACATCATTGAGCACCACTAACCACTTGGTGAGTAACACTTTTTTAAAACCAGTGTTTTAAGGATAGAAACAACACATGCCCATTGCTAGCCATTTTGAAGGCAGGCAGAGGCGATTCTACATTTCCCAAATAGCTGAGACAGAAGCAATCGTCAAAATTTCGATGTCAACCACTTTATTGCATTTTAGACAACCTGTGAAAGGGGCTGAATGTGTTAAAAACCGAACTATCCCTTTAACATAGGGGGATGTAATGCACACTAAAATGAAGTGCTGGCTGCCGGTAAATCCCAAGAGAACAAAAGAACAAGGTGCAGCACACTCCGAGCTTCTATTCTTTTATTTAAAAGTCGATGACGTTTCGGCCAAGGGCCTTCATCAGATCAAGTTGCATTCAGACATCACACCTCACATATATAGGACAGGTTTACATTGTATGATTGGCAATGATCTAATCAGCTGTTTCTCATCTATGATAGCCCATTAAGAGGCCGTCCATAGATAGGGCTTATGTAGCCTATCCTATAACAGAAAAATAACTAAACATTATTCCAATATTAAATGGTTTTTCAAAGAAATCAGTATATACAATTCATTAAGACAGACAGGATGTTGTCAGTTGTGTGATCAGTTCCTGCCTAGGCACCAACAGCATTCAGCTGGAGTGCAGCTGTGACTCAGCAGGGCCTTTCTGCCTTCATAGGGCTGTGCGCGTGTGGGCCTGAGCGCCGGCACTGGCATCGGCGTCTCATCAGCGCTTGTGAGCAACCAGAACTCAAACAATGACAACGACAACAACAACAACAATAATCACCAAAACAACAACAACAACAACCATGATGCTAACGTCCCACCACACCATGACGAGGGAGCAGCACCTGCTCCTCCCCCTCCTCCTCCCCCTCCACCACCACCACCACCTCCCCCTCCTCTGCCTCCGCATCAAGCTGAAGGTAGGCCACCCAGCCACTAAAGGACACGTTTTGGAACTAAGTGGTTAACTTTGATAAGATAAGCTGAAGGTTGTAGTAAACTATCATAAAATATTCTCTTAACCAAAGCCAGCAGGTTAGTCTAGGTTAGTCTCTAGGTTAACTTAAAACAGGTTTATCACTTAAATATCTAATCTTAATCATCATTTAACCAAATTCTTGGAATACCACCTCAAACCTTTTACTTTGGATAGCAGGTCATGTAGCACCCACATTGTTTAAGTGTTGATTGTAATTCAATTTTTTTTCTTTCCTTCTTCTCATTAGAAAAGTTTTGTCCTGAACCCCAGGGAGAGACTGATTTAGTATAGATTATTTTTTTGGGCTCTGAATGCTTATGTATTTTAAAGGCTTATAATATTCCCTTGTCACACACCACCCACTGTTCTTAGGAGACTATCATCTAGATAGGATTAATCACATCACATCACGGTGTATTGTGTTCGCACATTGTGTAAATGAAGTGTGTAACTGAACACCGTTGCTTGTTCCTGTGCAGACGTCCGAGGCATAGATGGAGTTGTGCAGGAGAATGCTGCCCCTGACCCAGTGGTGATGGAGGCTGCCGATGCAGAGCAGAGTGCCTCTGGCCCCAGTCAGCCAGCTCGGCCAGCAGAGGGCGATGAAGAGCAAGCAGGTAAGAGGAACACAGAACAACATCACTGATGTTGAAGCTGTTCTTAGAAAGGTCAAAGAAGACCATGGAATCGAGTACAATATTGAGAATCGAATGCTTGAATTCACCCAAACGATCTTAGATACTTTCTTGGCACTTAAAGTTAAACTTCAGTTTGCTAAATACTAGGTTGCAGGTTGGATTATACGGTAGCTGTCTTTCTCACAACATGTTAATTGAAGATCTTGTAACAGACTTTACAGATTTGACCCCTCCTGCTTGTCGACAACTTGGCGCTACTTTTGACTAAATGGTCAACCTAGACACTCTGGTCAGGTTGGTTTAAAAAAAAATAAAAATAAAAAAACTTAAATGGGAGCTCTCTGATGTGCGGATCCCTACTTTTTCATTCAATATACAGTATATATTTTTTTCCTGCTTCTGGTGTATATGGATGTGCAATTTAAACATTTTTGGCTGCCATGCATGTGCCTCAGGTCCCAGTGGGGTTCAGTCTTCAGTGAAAAAGCAGCCGGTGGTGGTGCTGGACTCGGACAGTGAAGACGAGGAGGAACAGGAGAAGACTCGGGAGCCAACGCAACCCCCAGGCCCCTCAAAGCCGTCCTACAACGAGGGAGACGCCAAGCCAACAAGCTCCAGCATGGAGGTCCCAGCACCACACAGCAGTGAGTGTGTTCTGTTCCCCACACAGCAGTGATTGTGCTCTGGTTCTGTTCCCCACACAGCAGTGATTGCGTTCTGGTTCTGTTGCCCACGCAGCAGTGACAGTGTTCTGTTCCCCACACAGCAGAGTGTATCTATAGTTAGACAATTCTATATAATTGGACACTTCCACTGGAATCAGTGTAAGGCAATGTAAGGCTAAAGAACCATCATTCATGTGTGCTTTTCACTGTGCAAAGTGTCATTGTGGTATAGCTGGAAACTCTCCTTGTCTTCAGTTTCTCAAAAGAGAGGAAAACTTGTTTTTGTTCTCTAGAGCTTATGTGATATAAAAAGACTTGATGTCTCATACTAGAGCAAAGTATTGCAAAGGAATACATTAACTTATGTTCCACATCTACTATATGTCTTGTTCGAGGATTTTTGTTTTTATGGTCATCGACTGTAGCATTATTGAGTGCCTTATGATGTTTGCTGGTTTCTGATTGGTTGACTGTGCTTTGCTTGTCCAGGTAAAGGGAAGACGCCTCTGCGTAGGCGAGGCCCTCCCCCTCAGGAGCCCAGCTGCGAGAAGGGTTGCCAGGTAACCAGCGAGCAGATCAAAGCGGACATGAAGGCCGCCACGGAGGCCCCGGAGCGGAGCACAGGCGCGGGGCAGGTGCCAGGGGCCAGGGCCTACGTGGGCTCCATCCGCTGGAGGGAAGACGCCGATAGCCAGGAGGAGGCTGGGCAGGGCGGGAGTCCAGAAGAAGGCCCCGGCAGGGCGGATGGGCCGGGAGATCACGGCGCCGGCGGCAGGACTGATGGCAGGCACTCGGGGGGAGCCCCAGGGACACCAGCTGACAGAGCAGAAGACGAGGACATGGACCAGGACGAGCACATGCACGTTTGCCAGCCGGGTGAGATTCCCCGGCGACCAATCACGCGCTCCCGAAGCAGACTCTCAGCAGTACCATTGGTGTCGGAGTCAGGTGAGTTGTTACAGGTTACCTTTAATGCCTACACGGAGCAGAATAGAAGCCACAAGTAATAACACACCTTAGCACAGGTGCATATTAGGTACCCAGAGGTACATATTATCACAGAGATTTGACTGGTGTCGTAGAGCTTTTATCACTTGAAGCTATATTTTGCAGGCTTTTCTTCTCCAGAGCAAATGTGCTGACTCTTAGGTGTACCTCTTTGTTTTGTTTTTGCTCAGAGCTGTCCAAACCAAAGCCTCGGGTCACGGTGAAGAGGAAACGCACAGCTGACAAGTCTACCAGCACCAGTGACCCAGTGACTGAAGATGACCACATACAGGTGAGAGCCTTACGTAGTCTTTTATGTTTATGTGCAATGGACTACGTGCATAACATTTGTTTTCTGATAGGAGACTAACCCCCACCACCCCCCACAAGAAATTTAATAGAAAGATAATATCAAATGTTAGGTAGTCACTTTATTTGCTTGCTACATGGTGCATAAGAGCAGGTGTGTTTTGACAAAACCAAATTTGAAATGCTAACCTTATACTGTATGTGTGTGTGTGTTGTGTATTTACACCCCATCTTTTCTGGCTTTTCTAAAGGTGCTAACACTAAAGTCAAAAAACCTGGTTGGAATCACCCTCACAAACTGCGGCATCACGGACCTGGTCCTGAGAGAATGCCCCAAAATGATGTTTGTCCACGGTGAGTAGCGCTCCTCTGGCTCACACACAGCGTAAACATAGTAGTCTATGTATGTTCTCTACATTGTCTATGTCTTGATACCCATCATATATCCATAGTACAGAGTCAAATTCCTTGCATAATGAAGTACTGTGTGCTTGGCCAACAAATCTGATTCTGATTTTGATTCTGATTCTGATATATGAGAAACAGAATGCAACTGAAATGCCCTTGAGCAAGGCACCTAACCCCCCAGCCCACTGCGTCGGCATTAGTGTGTGCCGAGTGTACATTTCCCTCACGGGATCAAAATAGTATATGTACTTATTTATGTATACTCATACCTATATACTAGACTGTTATCTCCCTAATAAATTGTAGTGTTTTGAATATGTACATACTTATGTGTATATATCAGGCTACTCACTATTTACAATATTTAGTATTTTTAGGAATTGACTGACCTGTTCTTTCACTCAAACACTGGAATTTAAAGTGCCCATAGAATGTCAAACCACATTTACCTTGTTATTGTTGAATTTAGGTAGCTCACAGTATCCAATGAACCATAGCAAAACTTCAACCGTCGTCTTTGTTCTATGGGCGCTTTAATGCTTTAGGGTAGTTTATTGCTTTCTTTAGGTGCCACATTAATGTAAATTAGCATCCACACTCTCAATCTAGGAGAATAATACTGGTTGATTCCGTTCAAAAATTGTATTGTAAATTTTATTCTATTTTATTCTAATTTTGTTCTGACTGGTTAATTGTATTCCAATAATTACACTCTTTTTCCTTAGGCGTACACATATTCTGGGCTGTCTCCCCAATCCCCAATTAATTCTATAGTGCTATCCCACTGCAATAGATTCCAATATGGATATAAGATTATTTTTAAAAATGTTCTGCTTAAGTTTGGGTGTAAAGACAGGGTGTCTATAGTTGTTGAACTCACAAAGACCGTAAATGTAAACATCCAAGCCTATACCCTGATGTTGTTACTCAAGACGTTGTCTGCTTAGTTCTGTAGCTATCGATTCACTGTGTTCACGGCGTTTCCTGCTCTTGTCTGCCTTCCCCCTCCAGCCACCCGCTGCAGAGTGCTGAAGCACCTAAAAGTGGAGAACGCCCCCATCGTCAACCGCTTTGACTACGCCCAGTGCAAGAAGCTGGACATGGAGCAGGTCCTGGATCAGATCCTGCGCATGCCTCCAGAGCGTAACCGCATCATCTACATGAGGCCCATGCAGCAGGTGAAAACCTCACAAGGGCACAGGACCCATGTCCAATACCTTTCACAGATGACTGGGGAATATCATTTGGTTGGGGTTGGTTGTTTTGTTGTTGGTTGTTTTTAGAGCTGCAACATGCGACTACCTGACAAGTACATGGGTAGCTATGATGCTGAGCTACAAAAAAATTGTAAATGAATTGAGGCGTTCAAAACAAGAATGATAAATAGAATTGCAACATCAAATTAAGGGGTGTTCATCACCAAGAATGTACAACAACAAAAAATTACTCTAATGAATATGAATGACAACATTCACACCGCTACTAAAATAATCAGGTGCATGTAATGTGAGGGAGTATTCTGAAAAAGTCTTCAGTTGCTGTTTCTGAAGCAGTCTACTATGGCACTGAGGGTTTCTCTGTGGCAGTTAGGGACAAAAAAGAACATGTGCTTGTCTCTTTGCATGGACGTAGCCAGACTAAGGTGATTGCATTTACCAACAGATTAACTCTCTTGCCCTGGAGAAGATGCTGTTCAGTGGCCCTTACCCCTACCACATCGCCATCATCCACGAGTTCAGCAACCCACCTAACGTCAGGAACAAGGTGCGCGTGCGGAGCTGGATGGACACCATCGCCAACATCAGCCAGTGAGTGCCAGCCCCATTGGACCCCCCTTTTTCTCTCCACACGCACAATATATATGCTATTCGCTGACCACTCAGCTCCACACAACTACACTAGCACAAGCAGAGAGTGCTTCATTAGGACCAGCGGCGTAAAGCTAATTTTTACCGTGGGAAATATTAGCAGTAGGATTTCCCTCAGAGGGCCATCATAACTCTGCTATATGCGTGACCACAATGCATGCATGCGTGACAAAAATGCATGTTTCTTTTGTGTTTTGGGCCTTTACAAGCACAATCCTAATGTGTTCTGACTTTGTTTTGTCATACTTGGTTGTCCTTTCATTACGTTAAGCCAGATGTATGCCATAGTTCAGTGGGTTGATTTCAGCAGTGAAATGCTGAGCCTTGTGCATGATTAAAAACTTAAAAAAACAATTTAAGCAAACCACTTAACTAGATGCTTTCTGTTTTCAAGCTTCTCACTGAGGGACATTTTTAGGAATTGAGTGAACTTGAAGAAACCAAGTTTTATAAGACTTGAATTTAATGCTTTAGAGTAGTTTGTTGCTTTATTTAGGAGCCATGTTATTGCTAATTAGCATCTGCAGTCTCAATACAGTAGAATATTACTGATTAATTTTATATTAAAGGTGTAATTACCCCTTTTTAAAATATGGGTACCATCACAGAGAAAAGTTAATGGAATCGATCATATGTAGTAAAAGATAAGTATGACCAGAAGGTGGTGCTACTCTCCCCTCACTGGGGTGTTTTATGACCAGCTCGGGCTCAGTGTAGAAACGTAGAAGAGCATAAGCAAAGGGCCAAAGACACTGTGTTTCATCAAGGCTAGCCCCCAACTCAGTCAGTTTTTTTTTTTTTTTGTTTTTTTTCTCAACAGAGAACTCATTAAGTACGAATTTTTCCCGGAGGCCACACGAACGGAAGAGGATGTGAAGAGGTATCCCAACTACCCTTGGGGGCGAGACATCTACACCTTGGAGGGTGAGAGGAAGTGGGCTTTGGCCCCTGGGAGACTGGGATGGAGATGAAGGGTCCCCATGCTCCACACATCCTGTGAAATATAAATAGAACCCTAATCATGCATCTGACCTCACGCCCCCCCCCCCCCTCTCTCTCCTTAAGTAAATGTCATAACTCTGCAATGGATTCAGTTTGGGAGGATTTGGGTTATTTTGGTCCCACTCACGCTCCCCTGTGCCTTCTTCCCCATTGTGAATACAAGCTAGTTTGTCAAGAAGAGATTTCCCATGACCACAGGTCTCTCTCCTCCTCATCTCTCTCCCTCCATCCCTTGTTCTTTTGCTCTCCGTAGGTGCGGTGGATGGAGCGCCTTACACCATGATCACTGATTTCCCCTGGCTGCGGACGTTGCGCGCAGCAGAACCCAACAGCTATGCTCGCTACGACTTTGAGGATGATGAAAGCAGTGAGTCAATGTTTCTGATTCTGTGCTCCTCCGTGTTTGGTGTGTGTGTGTGTTAAAAAAAACAAGTTACATTCGCAATGTTTTCCCATTCTCGGCACGTTCTGTTTCACCTCAACCCAGTAATACCTCTCGTTATATGAATTCTGTAATCTTTTTGATGCCTTTAAGATGATGTCTGTTAGTTTATCTCTGCGGTCTAAATTTCAGTGGTACAGCTCTACTTCAATTCAACATGGCCATGGGCCACCATTTAGCTTCATTTGCATACATGGCAGCATCCAATGGCTCACACTCTGCCCCTGTGTTTCAGCCACCATCTACGCCCCACGGCGAAAGGGCCAGCTGTCAGCCGACATCTGCATGGAGACCATTGGCGAGGAGATCTCCGAGCGGCGGCAGGCGCGGCGCGGCGTCTTCCAGCGGCTGGTGGTGGTCTTCATCCACTACTGCGATGCCCGTGGCCAGCCTGTCGATGACGACTACATCTAGTGCCTAGTAGTCTCTCCAGCCACAACTGTGTGCCCTTGCCCCCACCTCACCTGCGAGTGGACCGAGGGTTGGGTTGGTTGGGTTGGGTTTGGGTGTTGAGACTCACTTAAAGAGGAAAGAGGGTGAAGAGAAAAAGGCCCTGGGCCTTGGCCCGACCTGCTTAAGATGCTCGTAATTACCTTGACCTCCTCTTCCTCACCTACACAGGTGTGGTCTGTGGGTGGGGGGTTGAGAGAGGTGTGAGGATGTAGAACCTGCTGCCCTGTCTCTTACCAGGGGCACCACGACCACAAGACCGAAGAAAAGAGAGGGGGAGAGAGTGGGCCTATGTGTTGTCAGATAAAGGTTCTGGCTATCTCTCAGTTTCTTTCCAAGTGTCCAACCTAAGTGTTGTGTCGTGTGAGTTGGCCTCCTCACAGTCCTCAATGTCCCTTCTGCTTCCTGCAGGAGGATGACAAGATGGAGTCTTGCGTGCGTTGCTGCTCGTTCCTGATGCACAGGAGCTCTTACCCCGGGAGAGGAGTGCACGACATGGGTTTTGTTTTTTCGGGGTTGGTTTCTAGTGGAGGGAACGTGCTGTGCTTGGTGAATGTTCACTAGGTTGTGGTTGCTGTGTGGGTTGGTCTTTTATGATGCAAGATTCGAACAGGAATAGTATTTTTTCAGTTGAGTTGGTTGAACCCCAAACGTGTCAACAGCAAGCCCTTTTTCTTTGCATGTGTGAAAGATTCATATTGCTAGCTGAGTGTGTGTGTATGTGTGTGTGTGTGTGTGTGAGTGAGTGAGAGAGAGAGATAATTATTTATTTTTGCTGTTTTTTTTTTTTTTGTTTTTTTTTTCAATTTCTTTTTTTTATGTTCTGTTCTCTCACCTACCTCTAGTGCTGAGAGAGGAATAAGCACGATTTCCAATAGCATCCACCTGCAAGGCTCGAAGTGCCCTTAGAATTCCTTAAATCCATTTCTTTTTAGTATTTTTATTTTGGCTTTATTTTAACATGTTTGTTTATTTTTTTTCCTCCCACTTTTCCCCTCTTGAGATCTGCCACTGGGTCAGTGTACTATCTTTTACTAAGAGAATATTAGTGCCATCTGATAGATTGTTTTACTACTGTTCGGTGAATTGTGCCGGAGGCCTCCAAAAGTCCATTGCAGTAAGAATCCTTGGTTGCTGTTTTTTCCCTCCTTCATTTGTTTTATGGTGAGGATTTAAAAGGGATTAAGATTAAGAGATATCCAAGTTCTTTTAAGGTCCTTGTTTTTTTTTTTTGTATTTGTTTTGTGTGTGCGTGTGTTAAGCAACGCTCGTGCACATCTTCATGTTTTGTGTGGAGTTTTCGAAAGACCTTTTTCTGGTTTTTGAAGAGCATGAGAAGTTGACTGCTCATCGCTGTCACAAGTTTCAGGCCCGTGGGTGAGTGAGAATCCAAATTCAGTCCCTCATGGCTGCATCTTTATTCCCCTCCACTGCTGATAGTTAGTGGTAAGGGAGAAACCTTCTTTTTAGGCATGTTTGGACCCTGTAGGGGGTAATACTCTAGATCTGTCATGAGGGTTTTTTTTTTTTTTCAGTTTTCTTTTGTTATGTTTTGAGAGAGAGAGAGAGAGAGAGTGAGAATTTCTACAGGAAACTGAACAGGTGAAGAGGTGTGTGTGTGCGTGTGCGCGCGCATAATGAAGAAATGACACGAGAAGGAGGCAACGAACAAAGAAAAAGATAAGAGAGGGGGGGGGGAAACACATTTTGTCTTAACTTCGCACACAATGCTGAATACATTTACTGTGAAAGAACTCCATGTTCCAAGAGTTAACGTGATGGCAAAGTCTCATGAAGAGTCGAGAAAAAAAGCCATTTAAAAAAGCGTCATCAGCCCTCTCTGTTCTCCTGCTGCTGCTGTTCTTTCTATTCGACCGACTGACTCCTTTTCAAGGCCAAGCTAACAATCGCTGGTGGGTTTCAACTGAGAAACATGCTACACACCACTGCAGAAGCCTGTGCACAAAAACCCCTTGTACAGATAAGCTGTATTTAAAGGATCTTCCAGATTTGTTTTATAAGTTTATATATAAAAAAGACCTATTTCACATAATAAAAAAGGGAGATTACAATTTTGTGCATTTGTTCGTGTTTGTGTGAGTGAGTGTGAGTGTGTGTGTGAGTGAGTGAGTGGTGAGAGAGGTGACATCAACCACAGGTGTGCATGTTCAAGTGATTAAGTTCAAAAAGGGAATGGGCAGGAGTCCATGTCATTGACGTGAGTGAAGCATCTGTGAAAGCAAACATAGATTGTTTCTATGTAGAGTTAAAGGTGGAGTTGGAGCTGGCTATGTAAAGTTAAATTGACAGGTTATCGAAAAATGCATGATTTCCCAAATTGTCATACTCTTAGTGAAGTTTCTGTTTTCCACATAAATGTATCAATTTATAAACGTATATTAGATAAGCTATTCATATTTAAATGCGTTAATAGCGTTGCATGAGAGCGATGTTTTCTAGCACACGTCTGTGTTGAAAAGTTAACTGCATAGCCGTAGTCTCTCTGACCTCTAAGCCAGACACTCGGTTTACAAGATGCGCACAGGCACAGCTGTGTCGTGCAGAGAAAGAAAATCGGAGCCGGACCATTTTCCATTCAGCCATCCACCACACTGCTGTAACCCCTTTGCTCCGCAACTTCTTACACGCATGACCATAGCTGTGTGTAAAAATGTTTTTGCCTTTTCTGCTTGTGTGAGAACAGATGAGTTAACACCTGGCGCTGGGTGTCGTCAGGAGTTCTGGAACCTGGTGTGCACACATCGCTGATCTGGAGTTAGTCTCGTTGGTCTGTTTACTCTCCACTCCCTGACACTGAATAGGTGTTTAATGTTAAAGGCCATTTGTCGCTTAACTCATGTCCCGAGCAGGAAGGCGAAAAGATTTGTGACTGGAGCATAGTTATCCTCTCCAAACCGAGTTCCTGTCTGAAGGGGCTCTTGAAACCTGCGATGTCTCTCCACAACGTACGGAGGGTCTGCCAAAGTTTGGAGACGCTAGGTAGGAAAATCTCTGCAGGGCTTTGTGTTCCTCCTAATACCAAACTTAAGGCTTTGTAATATCTGAAGATTTTTGGTCTCAGTTGTCTCTCCAAAAATTAGTTATCCCTATAAAATAAGATTTTCTTGAGAGTGAAGCTAGCACAATCTATATGGTATTACACTTTTACTACGCCTCAATATCTTGGTGCTTTTTCACCATTTTGATTCTCTAATCTTTCAAGCTTACTGCCTTAGATGGACAGAGGCGGATGCCATCTCGTGCGGTCATGGTTGACAGCTGTTTCTTTCCTCACACGTCCATGCTCACTCTGTAGGCCACACTGGTCTTGAGCACTACTAGTCCAAATCTAGATTTCCCAGTTGAACCAGCTGACCATGAAGGCGTGTGTGGGTGTAGGTCTACATTGTGTCAGTGTAGATACAATATATTTTTATGACACAAAGACAACGTTTGACCTCTACACAAAATCCAAAAATGTAGATGTGCTCTTTTTCAGTTTTGGTTTTATGGTAGCCATTTCAACACAATAGTCTTATTTGTACAGTTACCAAAACAGCTTTGGGATGTCAGATGGCTTTTCACTGTCTTCACAGTTAATGTAAATATAATTTCCCCCAGTTAATAGTATCCAGACAGTGCACACACAGACAGAGTATAAATAACGATATTGTATCTGAGAGGATTTATGACCGGTCTGCTTAGACTAGGCATTACTTTTTTCACCTTGTACAGCTTAATGCGCCACTATCATAAGCAAATCAAGAAGGCGTAAAGTCTGATGGCAACGATACCAACTCAATGAACCCAGTCTCAATGTGAGCAATGTCCTGAGTTTTCCTTTACTCTCCTGTTACAGTTAAACAAAACAAAAATATCTTCTGTCTACTGTTTGATTTAATTTCTCCTCAAATCCTTTCTGTAAAACTGACTGAGGCCTGCTATTCCAACTATGCCAACTATGGTGTATGACCATAATTGTATAAATGAAACAACAGAAATATCCACATCTTAGATGAATACTGTAAATAAAAGACATGATAATTTATGGCCTAGTGGCTTTGCAATATATTTGAATGCAGTTAAAAAACATTAAAGCACATTTTCAATCTTCAATGGACAGACACTCTGGGCTAAAACAGTGCATCCCAGAATGGTTGATGTTACCATTAAAATCCACATTCAGCATGATCACAGCTTGTTGGTTTTGTTGGAAAGTTAGGTGGAGAGGTCTGGCTTACGGCCTACATGGTCAGCCATATCCGTCCTAGCTGTGCAGCATTATGGAAAAGTGGTTGAATTAGCTGCTTTAGAAGGCCTTCTCTTGATGTCTGTCTCTCCCCTTTCACCCCTGCACTTGACCTGTGGCAGACACCGAGCTGTCAGTGGAGCAGAATGCAGTGCTCTTCGTTCCGACTCTACATCCTGTCGGCGGGGCAGGTATGGCTTTTGTCACCCTGCACCCCTGCACTCCCTTTCCAGGCCATGAGGCACTGGCTGTAACATGGCTCTGAGCAGAGGCAGATGTGACAGGAGGGCTAAATTAAACACCTTGGCCAGGCGCTCGCTCTCTCACTTTCCAGGACAGACAAGAGGTAAAGGGAATGAATCTTCATTTGGGAAGGCAGACAAGAATCTGTCTCTATCAATCTATCCTGTGCACTGGAAAAATACTTTATTTTCTTGTGAAAGAGCATTTTTTCCACTCAGCGTTAGCAATTCTCAGCTATCTTTAGCTCCAAATCCTGATAGATTTTGGCATCCTTAGATATCTGTCATTTGTAAGAAAAAAAATAAACAAATTGAATCAGACAAAAGCTCTGATCTGCATCTATTTGCATAAAATGTACACTCATTCAACTTCTCCCTGAAACAAATCACAAAGTAATTTCATAATCAGAATTCTTTCTGTCTGGGAAATGTAGTCACATGACATGATGCAACAGTGAGTGTGCATGGTGCATGCAAGTGACTTCCCAGGGCCAAGACAATTCCTCTGTTTAGGAGCCAGTATTTTTCTGAGTCAGGAGCTTTACAGTGGGTAATAGGAGTTTTTGTCATTACCAGTCCTTGCCCCTCTGTTCATATGTACTTTCACATCAAATGACTCAGCAGAACAGCAAAACAGTAACACATTCAACTGTAAAATTTGTATGATGAGTATATTGAGTATTTTTAGGTATTCTAATATATATTAAAAGTTATATAGTAAAAGCTACTAATAATAGGTTATATAGTAAAAGCTACTAATTGAAGAGGCAATTTCTGTGTATGGATATTACTACTACTAATAATGATATGATATGCTGCCTGGGATTTTTAGAATCGACAGAGGCGCCAGTGGAATCACAGGGCTCAGTTTACGTCAGCTCACTGATAAGAGCAATCCTTTTTCTATTTACATTTCTCCTTCTCTTGTTTATCTCTCTGTTTTGTTTTGTTTTGTTTTGTTTTATTTGCGTTCAACTGAGCCTTACTGGCTTGTTTCTCGGCGAACCTTAGCAAAGGCACTCAGCTACATCTTGGTGCACAATGAAATATCGCTGTTTAATTGTCGCATGACTTCTTTTCAACACATTACTCCTCCTAGTTGCCCAAATACCACCCCCGTCCAACTGGGTGGCCTTGTGCTGGCCTTGTGCAGGTTCTTGAGTGCCACTGGAGACTTTAAAAGGACAAAAAATGTGATTTTTCTCTTTAAAAACATGGGTCCCCTATAGGTCCACAAGGCCAATAAACTCCATGAAAGTGACCCTGATATGAAAGTGCATGTAAAGCCTAAGTGGGGACCAAAAGACATACGTCTTTTCCATAAGAGGAAAAAGTGTACTAGTGCACACACACACAAAATATACACACTCACTCAAGGTTGTGGAGGTAGAAAAAAACATGCCTATCAGCGCGGGCTATTAGCCCTAAGAGCTGCCAAGCAGTGAGGCACTGGTTGGCTGCTGGCTTTAATAGCCCCTCGTTCCTGCAGATGTAAACAGAGAATCTTCCCCAAACATTGCCTTTTTAAGGCTTCTCGGGGAGGGCTCGAGGCTGACCTCTTCCTCAGTTCATCGCACTAACGAAGGGCCTGCCTCGGCGCGGCGCGTCTGGAGCGGGAGAGCCCCTGCACTCCTCCGTTTTGTTTTACTGTTGTTTTCTTTTTGTTCCCCTCTGATTCCTCTGTACACTTGAGCTCTCCCACTGCACCGCCCACCCCCTACTCCCACCCTCCATGCACGCTCCCGCTGTCTAAATTTAGTCTTCCCCAGCCCCGACCTCAGGCAGCCCACCTCAGGAGGAGACAGCACCTCCAAACATTAGCAGGGGCTTACATTAGAGGTGGGGGGCATCCTCTGTGTGTGTGTGTGTGTGTGTGTGTGTAGTGTAGGGGACAGAGGATGGGCCCAGACTCACCCTGACTGACATTTCACAGGCATCACACACTACCCCTCCTCACTCCGGACCCACATCCAATCTGTCTGTTTGACCCCTGCAGCCGCCCCCAGTCCTGAGGAGGGTGATGAGCAGAAGTCATCTGGCTGCATGTGCAGCTCAAGGTCAAGGCTTTGTCCCGGCCCCCTTCAGAGGAGAGCCCCTTATCTATTCTCACAGGCAGATGTCTTTGTCTGGCCGTTACCAAAACTGTTCAAATGCAGTAGAGGAAGGCTGCTGGGCTTAGAGGGATGATGATTCTGCATATAAATGATGAAATGGCCAAACCATGAACTCGAACACTAACTCTTCAGTTGAAGTATCAAACCTCCATTCTTTCAAAGAAAAAGAAATATATATACTAAACCCAAAAACTACACTCAAACACTACACTTGAATTTATTTTGTACTAAACTAAATACTCAACTCTATTTTCCTCAAACTTAGGTTTATCTTCGTCTTAACCTGAACCTGTTTTTTTGTTGTTGTTTTTTTTTGTTTAGTTTTTTTGGGAGTGCCATCAACTATGTAAGACATATTCCTACATAATGGAATTACACAACATTGTTATATCCTCATGATTTAGTTAAACTAGGTTGTAAACTATGAGCTGTGGTAACTTTTACATACTTTTGTACAACGGACGCCTCCATAACAGAGAGATTTGTGTTTCATTCACCCCAGTGGGCTTGCAATGTTTTGATTGCGAGCAGTGGAATTACCGTGGTTGATATAATCAGGACTATAATGAGGTCGCAAGAGAGCTGAGGATGTGTGTTTGTGTGTGTGTGTGTGTGTGTGTGTGTGTGTTTACTTCAGTGGGTAAAAAAAATGCTTAGTGCCAATGTTTGGGTCATGTCTTTATGTCTTATCGCTCATCATTTTTTACCTCTTCCTGCTCCCCTTCCCTAAAAAAAATAAAGAAAAACGAAAAATAAATACAGTAAACAAGCTGTTTGTCTTGCCCACCTGCAGGCTTTTTTTGAAGACTCTGTGACATTATTGCATACGATTCCCAGTGTTCCTCCAGTAAACGCTTTCCCATATGGAGTCATGAGAGCTTTCTGAGAGGAAGTTAATTATTCTAAATAACTGTGTCTGAGCGGCGCACTCATGTTCCCAGGCTGGAATGGCAGCGAGCCCTCTGTTGTTAATGGTTTCCACATGGAGCCGGCGCGGGAGCGGCCAAGACTCCAGCACGGGGCAGAAATCTCCAAATTTAGAAGAAATATGAAAATTGTCAAATGCAGCTTCCTTCAAAAGGGAGACAGGACCGGCCCCCCATCCGCCCCTATCAAACCCCCCACCCCCCACACCCACACACACACACACCCCTCCTTTACCCTCTTCCCCCTTTCTCCCTCTCCTCCCCCGAAAGGATCCCTCCTTCCCAGAGAGCTCTCCTCCTCAGACGCTGCAGGTCACGGGCTGGGGTCACAGGGGCCCTCCCGTCAGCCAATCATGGGGCTCGGGGGGTTTTCCCTCCCTGTGGCACCGCAGCGCAGGGCCGGCCCCTCTCCTCATATAAGGTAAAACAAAAGTCTTTGCTCGGCGAGCCGGCCGTGCTTCAAAAGGGAGCCTCGAGCCGGGAACCCCCTCCAGACACAGTCAGTCTGCACCTCCACCGGCAGCCATGGCGACCCGGGATGGGGGGACCCCCTCCTTCCCCATCTCATCAGGCCTCCAACCACCTCCAGTGACCAGCAGCACCAGACCAGAGCTGCCCGCCCTAACGGCCCACCGGACCAGACTAGGACCAGCGGCACACCTTCCATGAAAGCGGCGAGCAAGATCTGGGAGGTAAGTCCACCTCATCGCCACACGCCAGCACACAATTGCAACCAGATGCAGCATGAGCCAGTGCATGATGTATTTCCTGTCTGGGGCAAATGATGTCCGTATGAAGTAGTTATATGGCTTTCTCCCTTCTGAGCATCAAGTCTGTGGTGAGAGGAATGTGCAGGCAAGCTGGTGGGCAAAGTTATTTTTCTCTTTCCCCCTAGTCCCTCGGCACAGATGGCATGGATCTCCGCCACATGTTTGTGTGGCACATTTTGGCACCTCATCTATCACCGCCGTGGTTATGTGGTCATACCGAGTTAGCGGCCGAGGCCAACTGAGTTAGGACTTGCGTGTGTTTCGGGAGAAAACTTTGCTCACTTCCCCTCCTGATGTAGATAACGGTGCCTCGGAGCCTGGAAGAAATTGCGTTCTGGAACAGGTCACGCCATGATAGTTACCGGCATGGGCAATTGGGTGTGCTATTTGTTTGAAAAAGACAGACAGATAAGACTCTGCCGAGCTCGACTTTAAGCCAGGTTTTGAGCAGGCGCTTCCAAGCTTTTTAAAGGTTCATCCAGGGCTATAAGACTAGACATAATGCAAAAATAACAGAATGCAGAGTTCCAAAAGCTTTTTCTTTGCAGCACTTCAAAAGCACCTTTGGTGAATGCTTCTTGACTAATCTGTGGCCATCTCAATGGGCTCCTGTGTGACGTGAGTGTACCGGAGGCCAGTGGGTTATTCTTGTCTCTCCTGTCAGAGGAGAGAGGCTACACTGACATTAGCCACACCATGGAGCGTTTTCAAGGGCTGCAGTGTTTTTGCTGAGCTAGGTCAGTGAGCAAAACACAAAGCCGGAATCATACAGTGGGTGGTCATCAGCCAACGATACTGTACATACCAAATTACAAAACACACAATACAAAAAATACACAACACAAACCTAACCCCATTTACTAAGATAAGACAGATAACATTGCTCTTTTCCCTGTAACACAATAACAGATGCTTGACACTAAGATTGTACTGTTGAAGTTGTACTTCCATATATATATATATGTGTGTGTGTGTGTTTGTGTAGGCTACTTCTATGTATAAAAAAGGCAAACTTTATTTTCTCAGTGCGTTCTGCCGTTGCTTTGTGGGAGGACCCTGTGAGCGAGTGAGTGAGTCTGGCCACAGGGGGAGAGTAGGAGAGAGAAGCCAAGCAGATGTATGCAGCTGTTGGTGAACTTTTGAGGAGGTTTGTGGAGGAGGCTGTTAGATGCCACTGTGATGACCTAGACACAAGCACATGCACACATACCAGCAAGTCCAAATTCCAGCACATTTCATGCAGCATCAGCCAGCTACAGTAACTGAGTTTAAACTCAATGTGTGGGTTAAAGCTGTGTGGTTGAATTACTGTTAATCCAGCCGTGATTGTCACGATTGTCAGTTAATTGTTCTGCCTTTTAGTGTCATTTTCATTGCCTTTACTCAGTTGTTTTTTTTCTGTATTTGGAGCAGAGTGGTGGATCAAGTTGTTGAGGAATAAATGCTGTTAATCCCTCAGACATGAATCTTACATGGTCTATATTCAGCAGCTGTCCGACAGCATGTTGGGCTACGTGGCCTGTGTCCTTTACCACAGAACCAGAGTGCCGAAGGACAGACTGCAGGCTGGCCCGTAGTCTCTGTAAGCTCTCAGAGTCTTTTTACAACAGTGTGTAAAAGTCAGTGATATTCCATTAGCATAAAATGGATTTATGAATGGATGGATGGATGGATGGATGGATAGATAGAGATAGAGATGGTGAATGGATAGATAGAGTGATGGAGGGAGGGATGCACAGATGGATGGATGGATGGATGGATAGATGGATATATGGATGGATGGATGGATGGTCAGATATGAAACTGGGAGAGATGGTCGGAGGGATGGAGACAGTGAGGGAGGGAAAGGAAGTGCTTTATTTGTTATCCGAGGAGTCAAAAGTCTGGAAGCCATCACACCAGAGAACTTTCACATGACCTCTCGCTTGCCCCGCTCCTCTGCTCCGTCCCGCATGTCACTCGCTCCCTCCCCAAGCCTCTGGGGACCCCCGTTCCCAGGGTCACTTTCACATGGGGTAGGGGCAGGAGGGGGTGGGGGGCTTTGGGGGCAGTTACTCCCTGGAGAATGTCAGAGGTTTTTCGCTCTGCTTTTTTGTTTTGAAAAGACCTTATCATAGCCTACAGCCAAGATCCAAGCTGCACTAGCCCAACACCAACACCGGCCTCTGTGATTCTGGTTCCAGTGCAACAACTACCACACACACACACACACATATATGTCATTTCCTCTGGGACCTCAAAGCCTTTGGCCATAAGAGGATGTCCATTTCTGTCTCCCTCTCATCCCTGTAGGTACACAGCCTTCCATATGCTTCACTGCTCAAGCCATTTGCATCCAAGGAATGCTTTGTGAGATCAGTCAGTGCCTTTACTGTCTTTTTCATCTTATAAAATGGCTGGATCAGGTTTGAGTGCCCTTCTGATTCACAAGAATGTTTGGGATTAGATAATATTTGGGTGTTCCGGTTCTACATATACAACATTCTGGAAGGTCTGTGGTGTTTAGTTTAGTTCATAAATCACAGTGTGTGTTTACACTGGGAGGCAGCCACCTGAGAAGCCGTTTTCACCACAGTCACAGTTTTTCACCCTCGAACAGCTATCAGTTTGTTTCTGTGTTTGTGAGGTTTTAAAAATCTGTTAGATTTAACAATTATGGATTATGGCAATTGCTGTTTGGTATGCACATTGCTTTTAGTTTGCAACACATCTTTGGCTATGACTCCAATTCATCTTTTATGTTTTTCATCTTCCAACACTATCAGTGCTACTGCTGCACAAACACACAGACCATAAGTCGCATATAAACAGAGTCCTTTTCTGAGAACTTGGGACTTTGGTTCCTTTGCTCTGAGATTCCTGTGTTTACCAGGGGCATCATGGGGCTTTTTCCGATCATCCTCAAGGAGCCAGAAGGATTCATGAGTCCCCTAGAGTCTCTGCTGAAGGTTATGAGAGTCCAGTCTTCTAGCCTCTGCAGCAACACAGATATTTTGTCCATGCAATGCAATGTTGATTCTAGGGAAATGGACATGCATTCGGTGAACAGACATTCTTTAGATGGCACAGTGAATGTGCATTAGTAGCACCAAGCCCCATTTTGAGGGAACTCCCCTCTCTGGGTTAGTAATTTAACTGAAGGAATTACTGCGGCTTCTAATTGGCCTATTTTGCTTGCTGGCTGACTGGCTCAGTGCTGTACGGTGTCCTTCACAGCCCAATTAGAGTTTCCTCTTAGTGTGAGCAGTTATGGAGTAGAGGTGAGAAGGAGAGGGAGTGAGAGAGGGAGTGAGAGAGAGGGAGGGAGGGAGATTAGGTCCCCTAATCTAGAGTCCGTCAAGGAAGGAGAGAGGGAACTAACGAGGGAGGTTTTCACCTCCATCCTTCCCTCTCTCTCTCCCTCTCTCTCTCTCCCTCTTTTTTCCCCTCCCTCCTTCCCTCACGTTTCCTGTTGAGATGATTTAAGTAGACGGGGGAGAAATGAGAAGGGCCCTTAAAAGGCAATGTTTGGGGGGCGCGGGAGCATTTGCTCGCTCCATTATCAGGGCCCTGAGCCCGTGTCTGTGTAAACACAGCGTCTGCCCGCTCTGCTGAGGTGAGCGCTCTGCCACTGGCCCTGACTCTGTCACACACTCCACAGTCTCACAGGCCCTTGTCTCTATTGGTCTAGAGCTGCCTTAAAACCCTGTTCTCTCTGTCCTTCAATCTGGATACTGTGACAAAACATCTCTTGCTCTCCCTCTAACAGCTCTTGTTCTCTATTGTTCTCTCTGTTCTGTATAGCTCATTCTTTCTCTCTTTCTGTAAACAATCTCTCTCTCTCTGTATAGCATCTTTCTCTCTCTGTCTGTACACCATTTCTCTGTTTCTCTCTTTCTCATTCTCTCTCTGTAAATTATCTCTCGCTCTCTCTCTCTGTATAGCATCTTTCTCTCTCTGTACACCATTTCTCTGTTTCTCTCTCTCTCTTTCTCTCTCTCTGTTGCTAGCTCTCTGATGTTTCACATACTTGCTGTCTTTGTCACTGTATACTTCTCCTTGTATAACAATCCCCTTCTCCCTCTACAGTACATGGTTTATCTTTCTCGCTCTCTTTCTCTCCCCTCCCCTCTCTCTCTCTCTTTCTCTCGTTTTTCTTGCCTCTGAAATCCTAGGATAAACAGTCACCCACACTTCAGCCAACCTCTCCACACACACACACACACACACAAACACATATACACACATACACACACACACACACACACAAGTGATAGCCTCCTTAGCTAGTGTCTCCGAACACAGTGTAAATGTTTGGTTCTGGCCCACGTCACCCAGCCACCTGAGACACACAACCACCGTGCACATGCACTTTTATGGCCAACTCCAGCTCAGCTCAGGAGATGCTCATCGACTCCCATCTCTCTTCTTGTGTTTTGACGTCTCCTGTAATAGCAACGAACAGCCCTGTGTAGTGCGCAAAGCTGGTAGTGTTTAGGCAATCAGTAGATCGGGTCAGATGGGTTCGTCTCTATCAGCTTATTCTTACACGCACTCCTTGCAACTCTTTTCATGATCAGCTGCTTGCCATTAGGCCTCCCATGCTTCTTGGCCATAGCCGTTTGTCTGGAGCTCTTAACATTTCAAAGTATTCGGTAATTCTTTTGACATAACAGTTAGTTGGCCAGCCACTCTATCTGAGCTCCTTTGATCTGCTGATCACCTTGCAGTTTTACGTGCACATTTCTCCTGCTCTGTACAAATTGCCCCAGTGTGTTTTACCGTATAGTATACCAAAGCATAGCGAAACCATTACAGCAGTATCGGTAAATCCCAAAACCCTCTGCACAAGCACAGACTCTTTCTTTCTCTTTCCCTCTGTTGACACACCCTGCTACTACTACTACTACACACACACACACACACACAGGTGTGGTGCTGAGGCCACAGGGATAGTAATTGGCGTATGAGAGTGAGAGAAGCAGCGCCCCCTTCAGCTCATTCCTAGAGGAGCGGCAATACGCCCCTCAGCAGTGTGTTCTTCGGGGGAACCCCCAACTCTCGCAGGATGCACCTCCTGCTGAGCCAGTGAAAGCTGCCTCGCCCCACTGTTGCACGGGGGGTTTCTGCGCTGGACGTGGGAAACTCGGACACGGGAAGCGGGATTTAGGGGTGTAGGATAGGGATGTTTATTATTGGGCCACACTTATTAAACATGGCCGCTGGTGTCAGTAAGGTTTACACACACACACATACATACACACACGAGTCTTGTATTTTGTGTGTTTGTTGAATGTTCCCTTTTGTGGCGAAAATGAGAGAAAATTCCAGTGCCGCCACAAACACACACACATATAGACAAATACACACAAATCCACTCTTTCACTCCCTCAGTATCTCCGAATTTCTGTGAGTTTTTGACCAGCAGGTGAAAACAAAATATGTAAGCCAAAAGGGAGTTTGAACTTCAAACAGTTTTGTCAACCAAGAGGCAGTAAACATTGTCCATAGCGGCATGCACTCTGGCTAAAGTAGGCAACGGAGACAGAAAGCTCCTTCTTTCCAGACGCCGTTGTAGACGTTTCTGGCTACTTCTTCACTTAGTCCTGCTTTTCCCTTTTATGTCTGTCAGTGGCAGACTGTGACTAGAAAAGGGAATGTATGCAGGCCGGGGTAAGGAGAGGAAGGGGGGGGGGGGGGGGGGTGTGTATGTGTGCGTGTGTGTGTGTTGGAGTGGGGAGGGGCAAGTGTGTACAGAGCAGTGACAAACTATCTGCTTCCACAATCACTGGCCATAAGAGTCTGAACGAGTGAATGTTTATCAAAAGCGCAGCTACATTTTCCATTATCCCAAAATAAAATCCTTTCAAAACTCCTTATATGGTCGAGGGGGGTGGTAGACTGTTGGTGGAGGTGTTGCGAGATTCCTAGAGAGGGATTTGAGACAACCTAAAGCTCTCACTTCTTGGAAAAGGCTCAAAACGACTTGGGAATTTTTTACGTCCTTCCTTTTTTTTCTCAAGCCTTTACTCCCTCACGATTATTTTGCTTTCCTTCTATGGGATAAGGGCCTCTGCCAAACTTGAATTTGAGATTTATTGTGTTTATCACTGTGCTTATCCTGTGAGACATGCAAATGTGACAACAGTAATTGATAAGCTTAGGGGACATTCTTGATCTAGATCGAGAGCAACGAGACGAGCCCAACGGACGCCAGACGACCCGTGTTCCAGCCGGCCATTGTCTGGCCGAGGGGAGGAAAGTAGACCAAAGTTACAGTACACTCTGAATGAACTGAAGAACGTTCTCTCTCTTTCTCCCTCCCTTTTTCTCTCTCTCTCGCTCCCTCCCTTTCTCTCTATCACTCATATACACACACATACATACACAAACACAATCTATCACTCTCTCCTTCTTTTTCTCTCACACACCTTCTCTCTCTCTCTATCAAACTTCCCCTCTCACTCTCTCTCCCTGCTTAGCCACTCACTGGGGGTTATGGAGATGGCCCCATGGGAGCGGGACCAACTGGAACAGCCGCCACTCCCCAGGCCAGAGGTGAGCAACGCCCTGAAAGGGGGTGCGCAAGCGCACGCACACACACACACACAGACACACACACACGCACACACACATTCATGCACACACCGGGAGATACAGAGAGAGAGAGAGACATACATACACATGCACGTGCACACAGAGCCAAAGAGAGACTCACACACACACACACACACACACACACACTCTAATCCAAACTAATACACCGAGATAAAGAGAGAGAGACAGACACACACATGCACATAGACACAGACACACACACACACCTCCTCTACTGAGTTCTCTAACACACAGGCAGCTGGCCCAGCTTACAAGAGATAGGGACGTTTATAACAGGAACAGGACAGGATAGGACTTAACAGCACTGTACAGCTCTGAGCCACAGCCATTAGGTGTCTCATTCAGAGCTGTCCATTCCGAGCCCCCCCTCCCCCCTCCTTCCATTCCCTTTCCTTGCCAGGTCACGAGTAGACAAAAATACGCTGCCGCTGTGGTGGCACTGTGCGGCATGGTTTTATCTTAAAGCAGGGCAGCACTTAAGTGCTTCACCAGGCCTGTCTGTAAACCAGCCAGCTGTGTCTGTGTGTGTGTGTGTGTGTGAGTGTGTGTGTGTAATACGGCTGTGGTTTTAGCTTCGTCAGGCACTCCTCCTGCAAGGCGTCACTGTTGCATCTCTTCAGCCGAATCACCGCAGCCGACTGCAAATGCCATCAGCATCCGTGGAGCTAAGTTGAAATAACCGATCCCTTAGCCCTCTCTCTTCACTCACCCTGGATTAGAGGGTGGCATTAGCACCCAGGCCATGTGCCACACTTCATCCAGCCTGACTAGCTAAGCCCAGTAGTATATTCTCAGTGTTGTATATTATTCTGTGGTTTCCAGACACCACAGCTCCATTCGCACCACATAGAGTTAGGGGGCTCACCGAACCTGGCAGCCCCCCTGATATTTTTCAGCCGAAGTGTCACTTATGTGGAATTAACCGACTGGAAATGTGTTTATAATTTTCCCTAAGCCATTAGATCAGTCATTTCCCGTCTGAGTCCGATACCACAACGCTTTATAGGTTCGAGAACCACTTTACACAAGCGCTCCTTCTTTTTTTTTTTCTACACATGGTTGAAAGCGCAAGCTAAAAGCAGCTGCTTGAATGTGAATGAAAACTAAAGCCTGTGTCTCCTGATGCACTGCTGTGGAGAAAAAAGAGTGAGTGGTGCCCTAGTTTACTTTCCGCCTTCATTGCTGATGATCAGGAGGCGGGATGCACCATCTCCTCCTTCCTCCACAGGGACCTGGCTGCCCTGAATTCCTACTAAATGACCTGCTGCAAAGACATGTGGCACCCGCACTCTACAGTGTGTCGCCCCCAGTGACACAGCATGTGGATGGACCCCCCACACCCACACCCCAACCCCCCTGCTCTCTCTCTCTCTCTCTCTCTCATTCTCTCTTTCTGTCTCTCTCCCTTCCCTTTCTCTGCTTCAAAACTGTCCCATGGGGCCACAGTAGGGACATCGCTGTCTGTCAGTTTTAATGGTACTGACTGACATGACAGTTCAAGGCCATGAGGGCAGACGTGGGGCTTTGTAGGGTTCTGGGGAGGTGTGTGCCAGTCCTGCGTGTACACTGTAAAGCATTGCTCTGTGTCTGGTGTCTGCAGTCAGTGGTAGAGGTTGGGACATGCAGTGAGGGGGATCCCTGAGGGAGGAAGCGTGAGGCAGCCGTGCTGGTGTGAGGCCAGCGCATGTAACGTGAGCGCTTTTGGAAGTCGGCTGGGGAACGCACGGTCGTGGGCGCGGGCGAGGGCGAGGGGTTTATTTGTTCGTTTAGTGGAATTTAGGTGGGGGTTTGGTTCTGCCTTGCCGATGCTGGTCCGATTCCGGTCCACCATGCTGCACACCTGCGAGACTGTTGGTGAGCCAGGGCAGCAGTAACCCAAGAAGGAGTAATGCTTAAGAGGCATAATGTTGACCATAGGCAGCAGAGGTTAAACACAACTATAGCACAATTATCCTGATTCAAACCCTACCAGTCCAAATTCCTGACGCTTGTACTAACATTAGCATGAGCAATTGGCATCATTGGCATCAGTGAGGTGAGGGTTAATCCCAACAACAGATGAAAAGTAATACAGTATGGAAAGCAGAATAGGAGGAATGGGTGTGTGTGTGTGTGTGTGTGTGTGTGTGTGTGTGGAATATAAGCAAAGTTAAGGGATAATGAAATAAAAAAAAAGATGTGATTGCGACCAAGTTATCATGAAATACCATTTCATATGAATTTAATAAATGTATTTCTAATGTAGTGTAGAGTATCAAAA
Source organism: Limnothrissa miodon (assembly GCA_017657215.1). Lineage (NCBI taxonomy): Eukaryota > Metazoa > Chordata > Actinopteri > Clupeiformes > Clupeidae > Limnothrissa > Limnothrissa miodon. The sequence goes on along the minus strand of JAGFZM010000093.1, from coordinate 1,736,101 downwards.
GGTATCAAAAGGGGTTTTGATTATTTACACAAACATACTGCAATTACAAATGACATAACATCCATTACATTGCCTTTCTGCTGCTACATAGGCCTATCATGAGTTCATTTTTTGTGTTTTATGACTGATATGTAGTTATTATAGTTTTTAGTGGCCTGTGTGTAAAATATGAGTAAAATATTAAAGCACATAACATCTGTTTTGGGGTGACTGTTTTTCCTATTTGATTTGACTGTTCAAATTTGGATTTGTGTTAACAGTTTTGAGAAACTAATTGGAGGTTTCTAGATTTTTAAACAACTGCAAAAATAAAGTATGGTTGTCCATTTAGGTTAATAGCATCAGACACTATGCCAAAGAAGGCCAGGTGCGGCTTGCTGGATGAGAGAAAGAGAAAAGGTGGGGAGAGAGAGAAGGAGAGATAGAAAGAGAGAGAGAGAGAGCATTGGATTATAGTTAAGAGGAGCAGAGAGAGCAGCAGGGGCGTCAGGAGGAGAGGAGTGTGAGAACGGCGAGCAGGGAGGAATGTTTGTGGGGAGGCTGGGGGCACGGGCAACGGGAAGTGAGCACTGCTTAAACATCCAGGCAAACAGGGGTCAAAGCCATTTCCTGTTCTGTTTCACGATGTTTACAACTCCCTCCGCGCTCCACCAAAGACAGCTCCCTCACGATGGCTCAACTTCCTCTGTAAACTTTGATGGGGTTCTTGTACATTTATGGTCAGCCCTGACTCACTCTTAGCAATGGCCACAAAGCCATACTATTTAGTGAAAATGATTAGTTTCCAGTACAGCCGTATATACTGCATCTGTTGACTTCTTTGTTCTTTTCCACCAGGTCCAAATGCCCCTTGCTAGACCCGCGTGAAACAGGTGTTAGGTGAGATGAGTGAGGACATCAAAGTCAGCTACATCCCAAAACTCAGGCAGTGCTGCTGTCCGACCTGAAGAGAGAGATCCAGGTAGGTTGGGACGGTCCGTGCTGTGTGGAAGACATGGAATGGATGGACTGATGGTGGGCCACTTCCCTGGTCGTCCAGCCCCAGGTGCAGTGCTGCATCTCTGGTCAATTGGGAGTCTGAGATGAAGCACTGTAGCTCGGGAGGGAGGGCAGCAGCTCCAGACACAGACACACACACAAACACACTCAGCACACAAACTCATATACTCACAGACACAGACACACACACTCAACACAAAAACTCATATACCCACACACTCAGACACACACATACACTCAACACACAAACTCATATACTCACACACACAGACACACACACACTCAACACACAAACTCATATACTCACACACACACTCAACACATAATCGTATTCACTTACTCACACATGCAGACACAGACACACACACCCTGATCAAGACCAAGATCCATTTCCAAATTATTTTAGAACAGTACAATGCCGTTTAACTAAGAAAGACTTGAGTTGTTTGTAATGCAGTCACTTTTTTGTTGATTGTCTTTGAAAAAAAGATTTGTACTTTGCCTGTATAGATTGTCTTGGTCCCTGAGAGTTTTATGTTCAATGTCATATATCTCTGGATATATTTCTGGAAGCATGTAGAGCACATTCCAAATTTTCCCTGTCCCCGGGGTCCAGTTTTCCCAGGAATCCCTTGGGCAATCAACAAGGGGGATTCCTGGAAATACTGTTCTTGGGGTTGGGGTCTGACTTCATGTCTGCATGGTCTATTGTTTTTTTTTTTCACAGAATAACTTGTAAAAAAAAAAAAAAAAAAGGGTCAATAAATAATGCTCAGAACTTTGCTGAATATCGTTTCTGACTCATTATAATTGATATGTATAGGGTAAAAGTAAGCCTAACCAATTTCAAACCTAAGGCTAACTCATTTCCAACTGTCTTTAAAAAAAAAACAATTGACAAAACAGCGCCATCTAGGTGAGAGTACAATATTACAACCAGACATGTTCAAATATTATCCACAAGGTGGCGTAGTGTATTTAACTGTATTAGGGAAGGAGGCTAGGCCGTTGACACGTGCTAAGCCAGATGACTGGAATTCTGGATTGGTGTAGCTGGAGGTCTTCAAATGCCTTTCCTCTCTTATGGTCATGCTGACTATCCTATAGCCTACTATACACAGAGAGGAAACCATATATGTAGCTTGTAAGTTAGTGTAAACACTGAAGACTCAACAGGATGTGGTTGTCACTGTTCATAGCTACGGTCTTTAACATGAGGAGAATAAAGGAAAAAGGTTGGTGTGTGTATGAACAGACATACATCTGCTATTGAAGAGGCGTAATGTGCAGACATTTCCACCGAGCGCGCTCCGCTGTTAAGTGGTGAGACAGAGAAGCTTGCTGCTGATTCCCCTGCTGAGAGACATAAAAATAGCTGCCTGCTTTTCCCTACAGATGTTCCATATGCACATGTAAAATGAGTCAGAGAGGGAGAGAGAGAGAGAGAGAAAGGCAAGTGAGAGGGTGGATGTTCACATTCTTGAGAGCCCCTCTACAATCAATACCACCATTGAATGTGTAGTAAGCAGCAGAGCTGCGTGGGCAGCTGACAGCTGAATATTTCAGCCCAGTGTGAACCGTTGAGTAGATCTGTGAGTGTTCCCTTTGGAATTCTGTAGTAAAAGAAGGATTCCAAGCATGCTGTCGGAAGGGGAGACAGAGATGGAGAGAGAATGAGAGAATGTAGTAAGAACACAGACTCCCTCCCCCTCCACCCCCCCCATCACTTTAGACACACAGACAGATAGAGTTGAGGAGCAAAAAGCTGCAGTCACACTGCTCCTGTCCCACATGCTCCTCACAAGACCAAGCTGGAGGCTCCACACTGACGACCACTGTTTGGAGCATGAAATTCCATTCCTCAAAGGAGGCAGGTGGGGAATGGGAGATGGAACATGAGGTGAACCCTATTCACCCCCCCTCCATCCCTCCATCCCCCAACCACCCAACCCTATACCTCGCCTCCGCCTGTTTACCTCAAGCACCCGTCACTGGATTCCACTGGTGTTTGTTTCTCAACATCCCGAGGAGCTAGCTGACCTCTGGGCGTGAAACAAAGAGGGTCTCTGTGTGCTCTCTCCTGACCGACAAGCAGGACGGTTAATGAACACAAACAAGCTAGCAGATTACAAGCCGAGGGGGGTCAAGTTCTTTTCTTTATGTAATGATGGGGGGTGGAGGGGTTGCATAACCCTTGTGTTTACAAATATAAAAAAAAAACGTCAGTTGAGTTCTTTTACAAAAGGCTGTTTGATCAGTCAACATTTGGGCACAAACTCAAGCCAGATAGGGCCACAAGGAGGCCTGAACCAAGGCCTGTGTCTACACTCACACCACATGCTTTAGCCAAACAGATGTAATTGTACACATACATGAACTACCTCTTTACATGACTGCACAGTAGGGTGTATGTATACTGAATGATAAAAAGTAATACAGAGAAATATGAGATTCATTTAAGGAATATGGATGCTTGAATGTGTGAACAAAAATGCAACGGCTGAAATTCAAATCTTTTTGTTGGCGGTGGGGATTGTACAGTATTGGAAATTGTACAAGGCATATCCACACATACCAGGTGAACAGGCTCTTCCACCTAAATTTCATCAGGGGTGGCTGAATGACCAGCATGGGCATGTCTCTCTGTCTCACTCACAAATCCTCTGGTCGAGAGATGTGATCAGACATGGCGAGGTGACGCACAGGAAGGGAGGGGCCGCCAAGGGAAGGAGTCATAGAGGAACGGGTAACTTCAAAAGGCCAATCATCTCTTTCTCTCTCTCTTTCACACACACGCACACACTCTTACCTGAATTCTTCAATGGACCTCGCCCGGGGTGGGGCTGATATGGTGGTGTGTGTGACACATTACTTCTACAGTACTTGTCCACTGTCTGAAGAATTGCTTATGTTGAAAGAAACCAGGCTTTTCAAATCTTTGTGTGACAACCATAGTTCACACATACCTTTTTTTTTGTTCTACCTGACATTAGTAGTCAGTATCAGTCAGTATAGGTGTTGACATCAGTATGTCAGCACCTACAAAAACCTTAAATGATATCAGCATTTTCTGAATGTAAAATGCATGTGGAACATAGTACAGCAAGACTGGGAGGGGTTTCCTACATTTTCAACAGTGTACAAGTCAAGTCTGGTCTAGTCTTGACTTGGTCGCAATACCTTCCATAACTAGCCTTTATTATTTTACTAGCCAGTACAGAGAACTTTGAGGAGCCGGGTTTCTGCCTCTCAAGAATATTCTCATTTATTGTGTGACTTTTTATGTGTGTGTGTTTTTTTCAGTCAGAGTGGAGGTTTGCTGACCAAAGTGTATTTTGTCCACATGTTTGCTATGAACAGATGGTTGAATAGCCTGTCTAGAGTGTTTATGGAAATGGATTCCTGTCCATGTTCTCAGTTGGTTTTTTTTCTGGATATAAACTACTGGTAATGTGACACATTATTCTTACACTGTCTGTAGACTGAAAGCAAGAGGCCTTGAATCCTCCCACACTGTGAGTCATAAAAGTAGAGTGACTAACTCTTAGCTTTAATAACATATGTTTTCCTAAGCAGATAGCGTTTCCCAGCATGAACCATCTCCAGCAGCACATATAGCAGTTCATATTTTACACACAGCAAGGAGCCATTGCTTGTTGCCTTAACTGGGTGTGTCAAAGTTTAAACATGTGCCCGGAGCATTCCCCCCCCCCCCCCCCCCCCCAGTTTCACGTGGACTGGGTTTCGCCATTCTAATCAAGTTGTTAAGGGCGTAATCCTGTATACTGATTTGGTTAGGATTGAAGTCACAACAGTGTGTGGTAACAACAGTATGTGTCCCTTAATGCAACCTACATTAAAAGTAATTATTAAAGAGTCCCAATCAAATTATAGGCTACCTGAAACTATTATGTATTTAGGAGCCTGTCCTGAAACTGAAACTATTATGTATATGGGAGAGCTTTCTTTTGAACACATTTTACTGTCAAACAAGAAACACAAACACATGTCAAATTCATTAATATTGGAACTTTACAAAAGGGCAAGAAAGCTTTAGACCTTGATGTGTCCAAACCACATTAGGGGGTAATACAATTTAGCATTTTATGGAAGTTTGTGCTGTATATGCCTCCTAAGATTAAAGCTATAGCCTACCCTGCTTTGTTTCAGAATAAAGGACAGGCCTGTACTACTAGGTCATGCAATACAATCTACGAGCTATGTATGACGAAGCTTATGTATCATTTAGAGTGGATTTCCTTGCCAGTTTTCATTTGGCCGGCTTATTATGCATCTAATTTTATGGCTGTGAATAGTGTATTGAGGTCAGCCCCACCAGCTGACGGAAAGACAACGACACGAAACTCGATATTTCCATCTGTTAAAAGCTGCACGAGAGCTGCTGTAGTGTCCTATATGCGCCACACTGGGGCGCGGTCAACTCCTCAACACATGTTTGCTTTCTTGGTCCAGGTGAGTATGTTCAGTCGCAGACAGTTGATACGAAAAGGGCAGGGACATGTTCCCTCATGGGTGTAACACGGGTCACTCATTACTATGGCCATGCGTAAATATTTTACCAGGCTACAGCAGGACGCATGGATCCTGCGGACGATTGTGTTCTTGACTTAAATGTGCTGTCCCGACTATCGACAGTTAAGCAAGGCCACATAGTATGGGCTGTACTATTTAGTCTGCCATCCTTAAATAACAAAGCGAGTTGGTTTAAATACGCCTGTCTAGATAACCAATCAGAACCTGCCTGTCTTTGTTGACAGCAGTTGGACTGTAGGCTACTGTCAGACGCCTGAATCTTCTTGTGCTTTTAAGTGGTAAAACAGTCTCTTCTTTCTGATACCAAGTTTCGGCACCACCCTATTAGATCCTACAGCTAGCGTCTTCTCTTAATTTTTCTAGCCTACTTCTACTACATTACCATATGATGACATGTCGTTTCGTATAAAACTTTACGAATAACTGCATGAAATCCCTGACAGCAGGACAGTGTAATAAGTGAAACAGAACGGTGTAATAAGTAAACAGTGTATATGTAAACAAAGAATTGTTGGAGATAGGCCACTATCATCTGGAAGCATTTGGCCAATGGCGTGCAGTGTTTTTTTTGTGCTGCATTGCTTAGTACTCACGCTGCAGGCTACCAGAGGCGACCATTTTTGTCACAAACGTATGGTCAGTTGGAGAGTGCTTTCAGCTGATCCCACCTCCTATTACCCCCCTTCCCCCCACCCAGTACAGCTGAGCAGCCTGCGCGCATCAACACTTCACGCAGCTCCAGTCAGTCATAGGATTTACTCCAATTTCCCCCTCCTAAGACCACTGCATAAATCTAGTAAGTGGTCTGGACGCACTATGTGAAATTAGTGAATCAGGGTGTGCCTTGTGCGCTGAGAGCAAAATAGATGGGGGTTGGAGCTCGGCGAGCTAAGTCTTAGGAATAGGATTACATTACGCAGCAGCAGCAGCGGCCACACTAGGAGCCGACAGAAGCTGGCTGAACACGTGATGCCTCACTCAAACGCTCTACTGGGATACACTTCTCTATACCATCTTTCTTGAGACACTCACTAGGCTGTAGTTAGGACGTTGAAATTCAAGACAGCCCTCGTTTCGAGATGGGCGCACGTGATGTGAGCTCCAGGATTACGCTGTTGATTTTGCAATAATGGCCTGGCGAAGTAAATGACCTAGAATATGGTTTTACTGCAGTCGGGACAAACCTCAGCGTCGCTGAAAACTAAAATAGACACCCCCACTGACGCTCAAGAGCGACAAACACAGATGTGTTTGCCACTAGACTATGGTCGTCTCCCTGGCCACTATTGTCCAGCTGGTAGGCCGTCTGGGGCCCTCTCACTCATCTTTGCTTGCAGCAGCTGTTTCCCCATAGGTTGACCTCACAATAGATGAAAAAGACCATTCAGGTTCCTTTCACCCTCCAATGCTCCTGTTCTCAGGGCCTTGCACACTGGCCGCTGCCCTGTGACAGACCTAGCCCACCCCACCCCCTTGCCAAGAGACATGGGGATAATGAGGAGCTTAAGCCATTATAAATAGGATCTTAAGTTGGATTCCCATGATTTGAGACACTGGTAAAGGAAGTCTAGACATCTTGAGAACTAATGTTAATAAATGGTTTATAAAGACACTTTCCCAGATTCACTTCTGTTTCAGTTTGACGTTTTTTTCCCATGTGATCAAGTGACCTGAGACAACTGCAGTCTAAATGTTGGGTCTTAGGTGACTAACCACAGGTGAACTGTAGTTCACTGGAAATGGGTAAACACAAGAAAATTGTCTGGGGGAACACAACATGGATGTGTGTGTGTGTTTTCACTGTTTAACAAATTTCTGGGTGCAACATCACTCCCCAGCCATTGTTTTACAGCTCCCCGAGGAGCAGGTCTGTGCCATTGTACTCCCTGCACATCCATATGCAAGCATGGATCACCATTTCCTACCAAGAGGGGGAATCCCCAAATGCACCAAGCTGCACTTAAAACAAGACACACCAATGTGAAATAGTGCGCAGTAAAAATTGCACAAACCATTGTAACCTGGCATGTTAGATATAGGTGTGGTAGGTTTAAGTAATTGAACCAATTACCATGATAGCCACTTGAAGCCTTTTTAATATTTACAGATATAAATCCCATAAGATTAAAACATCACCACGAGCACCTACAACTACCCACCACCCCTACAATCAGTTTACAGAAACTGATCTAGTTGACAGCAACACCTTTAGACCATTTCAAAAGCCCCCCCCCCCCCGTATCTGGCAACCAAAACCTCTGGAGGACAAAAAGAAAATACATTTTTAGATAAAAGCATTAGCTCTCAGTGTAGTGAGGCCCAACTCCTTCAGTTGATACAGGCTTAACAATGCTCAGGGTTGTGTTGTAGTTTAAGGGAAACAAATTGAGTAACGGGGGAAGGAGGAGGGGGGTGCTATTTGGGCCAAGTAGTTTCTGGGTTATTTCTTCAAATTACAGAGACTGGGACAGTGGTTCTGAGAAGTCATTTTAATTTATTCTGACATGCTAAAAGGGAATAAATTACACTTTATAGAATGTCCAGCAGTAAATGCCTTAAGCTGGGTCAGAGGGGAGCATAGGGAGGAAAAAGGAGACAGCCAAGTGTGCATCAGGTTGTGACTAAAGGCTGAGAGAAACTCAAAACGGATCTTAATTTTTTTTTTCCTGCAAGATCCCCCAAATATATAGAAAAGAAACCCTTAACTTTTTTTTCTTGCAATAAAAAAAGGCTAACAGAAAAGAGCAAAAAGGTCGCTACTCTAAACAGCAGCGGAAAAAAAAGTAAGTTAAAAAAAAAAAAAAAAAAAAAAAAGTTTAGCAGAGAAAGTCCCAGAGATTTTTTTTTTTACAAGAGGATCGGCTTCACTGCAGGAAGAAGCAACAGAAACACCCTTTCCCCTAATGATCGATTCAAAACAGGGAAAGACAACTCTATAAAACTGAAAAAGTAATTTTTCCTCTGATAAAAAAGTGTATATATATGCATATAAAAATGATAACGGGAAGGGGTGGAGTGAACTTAACACATTTGTGTCTCAAAACAGAACATGGAGGCCATCGTAGCAAATCAAGTGAACAGGATGAATGGTTTTGCGCGTCCATTAAACACCCATATTTTCAGATGACTGAGAAGGGGGAGAAAAATATCATTGATGCATACAATTTTCATCTAAGCAATTAACATACATGTTTAGTTGAGATGCCTAATTTGTAATGAATATGCTTTGTGGAGTTTATTTTTTTTATTCTTTTTCTTCTTTTTTAGACTTCAGAATACCAAGTACAATATAGTTAATGCAGCGTTCTAAAGAGAAACCTAGTAGTCACTAGAATTTTTTTTCTTCACATTAGAAGCTCTTCTAGCACATATCAGCAGGCAAAATTTTAATTACCTCTTTTAATTAAGAAAACAGAAAACCAATGTTTTGCTTAGTAATACCCAGGATTCATTTGTGACAAACAGTTTTAAAGTTTACATGTTGTTGTTTACTTGAGGATGTAGGGAAAAATAAAACAAAAACACAAAAAAGAATTAAGGAAGAAAAATTAAATCTCAGATGTATAAGTGTTTGGGTGGAGCCACACGGCGTGACTATGGGGGGAGAGGGGGAGGGCGGGCGCCGTGACGCGCAGCCGACAGGTGAGGAAAGCCCCGCTTCCACCTCCCACCAGCCGCATTCTGAAGGAGAGAGCTCGGGGAAAACATTGGCATGTGCACAATTATATCCTCTGTGAGTCAACCATTTTCTAAGTTTTTTTTCCTTTGCAAGTTTTGAATAAAACACAAGAAAAAAAGAAGTCTTCAGGGACAGGACAATAGAAAAGGCTACAGCTTTGAACTCCATACCAAGCCCGATCTCTCTGTGTGAATATAGTATATACATACCAATATATAGATATATGCTGAGCATGTTATCTATATATACCGATTACATATATAGTATATGGAACAACAATGTTCATTTTTAACAGGAAAGGGTTGCCCACAATGCCTGGCAGGGTCTGGTGAATTTGATCCTAGATGCCGGGGTGTGATTGGAAGGCAAATCCTGCTACGACCTCTGCTCTGCTTCAATACATTGTCTTAATGCTCAGAAACCTGCAAAAGAAGAACAAAACATGGAGAAAGGGACAGATAGAGAAAGAGAGAAGAGAAAAAGAAGGAGGATAAGATGAGTGTCAAAAGATCAAAAGATCACAAATGTCTTATTGGTGGGGGCCAAACGCCTCCCCAATAGAGCGCAGCATGCTCCTGTAATAATAGAAGAAGTGCAGTGTCATCATTCCCTCTCTGCAGCAAAGCTGGAAGTCTGCTGCAGAGCGTCCGCTGGAGAGGATCAAACATTTACGCGAGTGTCGAGATGATGAGATCCACGAGATGACTCTAGCCACAAACGCAACCTGATAGAATCCACAAACGGTCAACTACAAAACCACCACAGAATCCTTGAAAAAATACCAAATAACCAACAGGGGCGCGTGGCTCAAGATCGTAGGCAAACACACATGAACACACAACCCATACGGAGGCCCATTAAACACCACTACAAATAGCACACACTCCACATGAACTACCGCAGTGGAGAGGTCACCTTGTCTAATGGAGACCATTTCATGAGTGGGAGGTCTCAATTACCGTTCCACACTCGCCATGACAACCAGCAAGCACACACTAATGGCCCACATGTCTTCAAGCTTCAGCTTGGATGAGTTCAGATAATTTATGGTCTGCCTAAGGGGGCTGTGTGTGTATGTGTGGTGGGGGGGGGGGGGGGGGGGGGGGGAGGTAGAGCACCCTTCTGGCATTTCACACAAATGCACCTGGTTCAAACGATGACTGTACAAGTGTTCAAGCCATGATTGCTGTAGCCAATTCATCCTTACCACATTTCTTGAGAGTGGGGTAGAGGTAGATGTGTCCTTTTTCAGTAGAACTGGTTAATTAGGTTTTATAAAAATGAGTTTGTTCAGGAAAAAAAAAAGCCTGGAAAGAATTAAGGGTTCAAAAGATTCACACTGTACAGCTTTATAATAGCTTTTTCTCATGTGGTGTGGACTCAATCCATTAACAGAAAGCCATTGAAGGTACACTAACAACTGAGATAGACACTGTTATCCAAACCAAATCAACTGAGCTTTATTCAAACTCTTGCTACGCACACTAATACCAACCCACTGCTACGAGAATCACACATTAATTATCGTCTGAAACAAAAAGCACCAAAAGCCATTTTCCACAGTACCACAGCTTTGCAAATTGAAGCCTTTAAGTCAGTGGGGCAGATAAGCCTAAGCAGGCTGTGCTCGTGTGGTGGCTCACGAGTCCGATAAGAGCTTTACTTTACATCCCATATCAATACACAAGCAGGCTGCTGCATTTTTACCCCTCCAATAAATTCTACAGTTCCTCCTACACGCTGGCCTATCAAAGGGCAGAAAGATGGTAGTCCCTAGTCTTCTGCTGGAGGCACTGACTCCCTCCCCACTGGCCGTAGCATGACAGCATCTAACGCGGGGCTGCTTTAATGACAGCATCACTCCTCTGTGCTGTTCCAGCAACCACAAAGGCAACAGTAGTAGTAGCAGCAGCAGATCCCTCAAATATGGTGAAATTTCAAAGGAGCTTTCTTTGGCTTTTTTTCCCCTTTTCTTGCTGCAGGCAAAGCCTGTGCCGAGTCAACAAAAAAGGCAGGGGCAATCAAAGCAAAGCCAAAGACAGGACTAAGCTTGATGTAGGAAAGATAGAGCAGAGTCTTCAAAGGAGGAGGGCTGGTGGGTGGGTAGGGAGGGGGCTTGTTAAGAGCTCAGGCGAATCATTTCCCACTGGACCGCGCCTGCTCGGGAGACGCGTGTGCCAACGTGGACCATGCACTTGGCCACTCCCTTCACTACATCAAGCGGAACTAGAGGCTTTTCCCTCTGCCACCAGATCCTGGACGTTTCAAGTGTCTGGGTTTCATTTCATGGGTGAGGAGAGCCCTTGTGATGTAACAGCCTTGACATTCTGAAGGAGGTATAAGGCCAACTAGGTGTGCTATGTTGGTTTATATTACTCTGCTACTGGTAATGTAGCGAACTTGCTATAGCAGCATTCTTAAGGGGGATTTACAGTAACACATTGGTTGACAGCGTTACACAACAAGTGTCAAATAATATAAACACCCAACGTTTCTTTTATAAAGCTAAACTTGTTGAAAGCATCAACAGCATAGGAGCAGAGTGTAATAACCTCTGTAATTGAATTCCAAATGACTCAAGCCAGAGCATTTCAAGCTGCTGCCCACAAACACATACAAAATAAAATGAAACCTTGGTGCCTCAACAAGACGAGACGATACGTGATGTTGAAGAAAGGGTAGAAAAATCCATTATACTGAAGCAAACTTTCTCTGGGCCCACGTCTGGTCCTGCCAAATAATGCTGATGTAGCCAACTCCAAACAAATATAATTTAAATGCCTGGTAATTGTGTAACGCGTGGGGCTGGACTGCAACGCGAGTACACATCAACAATGTCTCCATTGTTAGCAGACTAACAGAACAGCCAAGCCAAATTGGTATCCAAGAAACCAGCAATCCCTTGCAAATAAAATTCTTTCAAGCTTCAGTACTCAAGAGCTTTGCCACTTCAACTCCTGACGGAGGGCTTTTTGGAGCTCTGGGAGCCTGTTGCGCACAAGCTACCAGCAAAACAGTGCAAGGGTTTCATTTATTAGCCATATAAAAAGCCTCAGAACCTAGGGAAAACAGAACAACAAAAACATTTTCCTATGGCCAGTTGTAAATTACACACTGGTGAGACAGCCTGGTGCAAGACGCTAGGCCTTTGCTTCAATGTGCACATAGAGGCCATGAACTCAGAGGCAGTGTATACAAAGGATTAGATGCCATACCACGTCATCAGCAAATCCTATTTATAGACAAGCCTCTCCTCACAGCACTTGTGTGCTGCCATCACTTGGGATGAGTCTTAAGAGGACATGGGAGGGGGAGGGAGTGCACACACCCCAAAAAAAAAAAAAAAAAAAAAAAAGTTCGACCTCCATGACTTGGCTCCCACATTCATATTTCATGCTTCTCAAAGCCACTCTCAGGACACCCTCAGCACAGGCTGATAAGCAGAATGGGATTTAGGGCCTAATCACCTAAACACAATTTAATGTGGAAACCTTTCCCTAGCGAAGTCACGTGACTACATCACGGAGGTCTCTGTGCTAGCTGTAGCGTTGCCTCACGGGATACGGAATTCGTTGACTGCCTGACACATCACTATTGTCGGAGGTCATCATCATTTCCTCTTGGGAAGCGTCCGCTCCTCCGCTACGCTCCCTTTGTGACACACGCAGGGATTAACTTACCCAGTCAACACATGGCAGGCTTCTTTAATTCAGATGAGATTAAGTCATTTTAATCAGCCTGACATACGAGACATTAAAAGGTGCTGAGTGCAAGACTTAAAGTTTAAAATGATCAAAAATGAACCACACATGGCAAATGAAAAAGGGAACACACATTTTAACCATCAAAGACTACTATGCACAGTTAAGCCTTGATGGCTAGCATGCTGAACAGCAAGCTACGCAGACAAATACAAGGTGACACTTGCTAGAACCTCAAAATCTTTACCATGAAACTTTTCATGTTACATGTACAGTAGCCTCTGTCTCCTTTTTGCTAACCTCCGTTAAGGGAGAGAAGCCGAAGGGTGAACAAGAGTGGCACTGTGCCTGCACTGATCAGCTTGAAATGGGCCATCACGTCACTTCAATCGACATCTAGTATAGACTTGTATATGCTGCAGCACCTGTAGGAAAACCACAGCTTCTATTGTTGCTTGAACGACCCCTTGACCGACTGAATGTGGGGCAACAAAAACAGGTGCTGCATACCGGCTTGAAGTCTTACTCCACTGCAGCAGTGTGTGCACTATGTGTCAACCTTTCTGCACAAGAGGAGACGCAGCCATGCATAGGCAACAGCTACTTAGCCCACTGAAATAAGGAGATCTTTCTCAAGCATTTCAGCTCTGCTAAATAGTTAGACAGGGGCGTTGCTCCAGCCGAGCCAAAATATAAGACATTATGGGACAGATTGTGGACAGAACCTAAGGTTTTAAGAGGAATTCAACAAAGCTGTTCACTGGATAATCTTCCAAAGATTATTCTTCAGCTGTAAGAGTAATTAAAATGCAGTCTTTAGAAGACCACCCTTTCCATGATTAGGCTTTAAACAAACAAAAACGTCCATTGTCCCTTAGTTAAATCCTAGACCATCAATTTACTCCAGCTCAGTCACTTCAATTATACTGTATTTTTACAGTCCCAGCAATGGCTCCAGGTTTACCAAACGGTTTACCCAGGACTCTCCTTCCAGCTTCCTGTTAGTGAACAAGCATATGAGACTGTAATCAAAAAAACATCACATGATGAAACATCACATCACTGCGACAGCTTGGCGACAGAAATGACAAAAACCTCAGAGCCAGATATGATGGGAAGATTAACGAGACAAACAACAAAAACAACCAACCAAACAAATAAACAAACAAACAAACAAACAATCAGATGAGAGTTAGTGAGTAGTTAGAATCCCACTACAATTGGGGAAAAATGTTTACATGGAAGAAAGCAATTTAAAAAAAGCAGAAGATGTGTTAGATCAAGAAACTATGGTTGCCGGGACTCTCAAGTCAAATCGCACATCCCATTTGGAAAGGGGTTAATTAACAGAGGGGATCGTTATATGATTGTTTTACATCCACATAAGAAGGTTGATGAAGTCACCCCATTGGCCCAGAAAAGAATAGACACTTTGCCATAAAGTTAGTAGTCAAATTTCCCAAGGACGTCATTGCATTTGCAAGACAGACCAATTGAATTTTTTTTTTTTTTTTTTTTGTTCCTGGGTGCCTTCTTACACCACGTCTTAAATCTTAAAGTACATATTTTTGGGTGTGGGTGTTCCAAATCCCCATATATATATTGACTTTTTTTCTCTGCATTTAACCTCTTTGCGCAAACAAATGAAAGCAATTGGTGTCTTCTGTTTTTGCACTCAAAACGTCGCTTGGCTGTTTGCTACTAACCTTTCATGTTACTCTTGGGTTTGTCAGTTTGCTTGCCTGTGGGGGTTTGTGCCTGCTGCCCCTGTCCCCCTGAGGAGGCTGCCTGCTGGGCTGCTTTCTGCTTCAGCATGGTCCAGTCGAATGTGTAGTCATACTGGTGGTTCAGAGTCCTGCAGGACCACACACACACACACACACACACAGATTAACAAAGGGTCAATATGAATACACCACAATGCCCCAAGGACAACCAGGGCCGTTTGTAAGTAAAAAAATATAGATATTAAAGAATATTGTCCTGTAGATACACACACATTTTCCTTTGGTTGTGTTCTTGTGGTTTAAAACTGTCAGTAAAAATCTTGGATAATTTAAAAGTAAAGGGGACCAGAGCAGATGGGTCATGTCAATGAGTTCAACCCCCCACCCCCCCACTTCCCAAAAACATTCAGTTGAATGCCTCCTGCAGTTCTCTGTTGAGTTCCCCAAACACCATCATAAAGATTTAATCATCTTCCCACACTACTGGGTGGTATCAAATGCTAAAAGTGCTCAGAGCTGGTAGCGCGGGAGAGGATTGCACACCTGAAGAGAATGCGGAAGAGCTGACGCAGGTACATGTAGTCTGGTGCCTCCTCAAACCGCAAGCCACGGCAGTAGTTCAGGTACATGGCAAATTCCGCTGGGAAACCCTGTGGACCAGATTGATTGATTATTTGATTTATTGCCAATTCAGCAACCATGGCTATTTTATGGCAAAAACTGATATAAATACATGTTACATTTCTTTAAAACAACATTTATAAATACATTTTACATTTCTTGAAAACAATCAATCCATGTTAAATTCAAAACCTTTAAAAGGTGGGACCTTATAAAAAATATTTACAAGAGAATTTTCTTTAAAAAACTGCTGCCTTTTAGTACTCAGAGGAGGACACAATAATAATATGTTTCCCTGTGGACCAGACTAAGCATTAGTTTTTCTGATTCTGGGCTGAAATGACCACTAATTTACAATCACTTAAGTTGAAGAAAAATGGCCTTTTGTGGATTTGGGGTTGGATTCTACTGAATGCACTGGCATACCACCCCCCAAGCACATTGTGAAATGCTGAGTAAAAAAAAAAAAAAAACCTCCATTTCATTCTTAACAGTATTATACTGGATTAGTGAAGCGGGAGCCTCTCCACAGAGCATAAGAAAGTAAGCGAGATTACGCAAGGTGTCCTGCCAAGCATGCATGCTCACAGATGAGAGACGGCCTTGGAGAAAGTGCCGCACAGGTCATGGCTACCATGATCTGACTATGAGGGCCTCGAGAAACCCTAAAGCCTATTTACAGGCCGGATTAGGCTGACATTTATACCCTCCATTTTTAACCGTCATGCAGGAATGGCCTTCGGCTTCTCGGAGGGTTTAGAGAAACCCCCTATGGGCCTTCCCCCTCGACTGATCTCTGCACTCACACTGGCCTCAGGACGACGACGTCCTCACATTTTGGTGCATTCATTGGAATTTCTAATAATTTCCTGCTCGAAAAGAAACATAAAATAACTCTTGCAATCACTTCTCATAGGCTGGCAACAAGAAGCTTCCAAAGGCCTGTTCCTTTCTGTTGGCCACGGCAACGGGCCATTGTAATCAGCTCTCAGGATTGGCGGCGGCAGCAGCCACAGGTGTGGGCAAAGGCCTGCGGTCCTTACCTTACACAACACCTCCACAGGGGTTGACATCTTTTTCTCGCTAATCTTCTCGTACTTCTGTTTCTTTGTGGCCGCCTGTGGAACATATGGGCGAAAAATGAATGGTGTTTACCAGCACAGTCTCAGGGCATCAACAGGGAAGTGCATTACAGTGTTAGCGGAGATGGGTTTGGGAGCAGGGCTGAACACTAAATACCACCCCCTCTCCCCCCTCCCTTAAATAAACCGGCTGAAAATCACTACCCTGCAGGGAGATCTGGATTCCTGGCAAACTGCAGGCAAACCGTTACTTTTAATTTAGTCTTTCCCTCCTCCACCTTAATTCTATGCTCAGTATCGGCCATATGGGCTTAAGCCCTGTGTTTTCCAGCCACAGCCATTCTTTCCACCACCAGCAGCTAGCACTAGCAGGATGTGACATCGCCCCAGCTTGGAATATCAGGCCAGGGTTTGTAGGCTGATGTTCCATTTAATTACATTAAGACAGCACAGAGCTCTGCTGCGCCATATTTAACCTTGCTTGTTCCAAAAACAGTCCACGCCCCTCCCCCTCCCCCTCCATTAGGACAATTTCACAGCACTAGGCATACATAACCAGAAACACTAGAAAGCCCGCCTCGCATAACAGTTGTGCAAAACTTTAAGAAATACTGTATGGCAGCATACAACCTTTTTTCAGTGCTATGCAAGCAAATCCCGCAGCTATCTGGTGAGCATCTCAATGATGATCAGTTACAGTCTAATTCTCACCTGCAGGCAGAGCAATTAATCCTCAAAATGTTCTAATGTCCTCTACTGTTCTAATGTGCTTAAAAATCATTTGAACACCACAAAACACACACAAACACACCCGCACACACACACACACACAATCACACCCGCGCGCAATCACACCCGCACACACACACACACGCAATCACACCCCCACACACACACACACACAATCACACCCGCACACACACACAATCACACCCGCACACACACACACACACAATCACACCCGCACACACACACACACACACACACAATCACACCCGCACACACACACAATCACACCCGCACACACACACAATCACACCCGCACACACACACAATCACACCCGCACACGCACACACACACACACCTATTAAAATGGACAAAGTGCCCTGGAGTACCGGCCTGACATACCTTCAGTCCCTGCCAGGGCAGACTGGTTCTGTTGAAGTACATCAGCACATATCCTAGCGACTCCATGTCATCTCGGCGACTGTTGGAAACACACATAATCAATATTGCACCACTCCACAAACCCACAACACGTCCTGTCCCGTCCCGTCCCGCCCCGCCCCTGAGCGCACAAATCAACAGACAGTCAAAACTGAAGGGCAAAGCCAATTGAAAATGCGCTCAATTAACATTCCAATGAAATATCACCGATAACACATGGAGTGAGAGTTGAGAGGAGGAGAGCGCAGCAGTCCAGTCCTAAATTAACCTGCTGACCAGCTACATGCCTCTCTGCTGGTAAAGGGCATGCCAGTGCCACTTGGTAATAAATCAACAGAAATGTTCCTGAGGAGACCCCACTCTACAAAGCTGGGAGAGAGTCATTGCCTTCCGTAAGAGGCCGAAGCCGTGACACCGCTGACTTTAATACAGTGGCGTCAGCTCATCATGGAGTGCTGTGGCATGAGTTCATCAAATAGAGGATTTAGGGCAATGGGATGAGTGGCTGTCTGTAGCAGCAGCAGCAGCAACTAGCTCTAAAGGCTTATACACATGACGATATCAGCCAAGGCTCACAGACTGCCGACACCTCTGCGAACTCTCAAATTCAAATCACGCGATCTGTGACGAGAGGTTTCTTACAGCCTTAGGACTGATCAGTGTTCCTAGGTGTTCCCCTTAGATGAAGTTTAATTCAGGGAGGTCCCCAGTCAACTGGGAATCTCCAAAATGTATGCACCATGCTCACTGCCACCATCCTCCCATATAACCTGGGTGTTAATGACATGTCTATTTTCTCAGGTCATATCATATGTTTGCAGTCTGTAACTTGCAAATTATACCATGAACTGTCAAAACGGTTGAATCACCGTCCATGTTGATTTATCTAGAATGGCGTATGCAGTATGTGAGCTGATATTTTCACAAGGCAAGACAATGGTTATGGTATTTAAAAAGCGCTTCGTTGATTATATGATTACACATTGGCACATTGATACTGGGCATCATCTTCTCATGAGTATTTGATCACCCACACCAGTCACATAACTCAGCCAGTCAAAACATAAAAAAATAAAAATAAATAAGTAAAATAAAAAAAATTATATATTATTTATGTAGCTGCCCTTCAACCATATTATAATGAAAATGCATGCACAGATCAGATTGAGTAAATGGTGCTTACCTCTGCTCAATGCCCAAGTGTGCGTTGATGCTGGCATAGCGAGCTGTGCCTGTGAGATTTTTGTCTTCTCTGTAGGGTATATGCTGTCGCGTCCGGTTGTCCCGGTATTTTTTGGCCAAACCAAAGTCGATGAGGAACAACTGCAACAAAAGCAACATATTCCTGACATTTAAGAGACGATGCTCAACCTCAACCCAAAGCCAACACAACAATTGTTTACGTAATGGGCTCAGGCGACCGTCTCCACCTCTACAATGTTTGCTTGTGAGGAGCCTGAACCAAGTCCTCTGACAGCCAGGTCCTCAATCCTAAACTGTCACCATACAGCTCTGCCACATAAACATATGACAAAAAACAGTGCTATACAGAGTCCTGAATAACCGCCCGAATAATCTAGCACCTCAGCAATGCCATGTCTTAGCGCATGAGCAAACTAGATCTACAGGTTACAATCGTAACGTCCCATTAGGCCACAGGCCTCTTGGGAGAGGACACCTTGCCCCCATGGGAGAGATAATTTTTTTTTTTTTTTTTAAAGTGACTCGATTCTCCAAGCCAATCATTTGCACTGAGACAGCAGTGGGGGCCGCACAGTGTAGAAATGGACCCAGTCAGCTGTCCTGTGCTTGCTTGGCACGGCCAGGGGGATTCAGACCTTATTTCCTCTTGTCAAGAAAATTAGTTACGCCATCCGTGAAATTCCATTTGGGTGCTTCTATTGGAGCCGAGTGGGGCGGGGCAGGGTAGGGTATACACACACACACATTAAAAAAAAAAGAATAACTGTGCGTTCACACCAAAAGCGACCAAAGCTGCAAAATCGCCGGAAGTAATTGACTTTGTATGGACAGTAAGCGACCAAAGCGATAAAAGCGTCAAAAGCGACCAGCTGCAAAAGTTGAGCGACTAGAGCGACTAAAAAAAGATAAAGACAGTTAAACTTCATGCAAATTAGCTATGACACGTTTCGGCTGCAAAACACTGGCGACCAATCGGAATGGTTGGTACATAGAGGGAAACTTCGTTCCTACTGCACTTTTGTTCAGCCGGTGTTGTATGGCCCAACGCTTTTCGAGATCGCCACAAAAAGGCTATGATCTGTAGCTTATGTTGCACCCAACATAGTAGCCCAATCAAATTCCCTTTCCCTGCACTCGCAATGTTTTTTTTTATATTCAAAGTAGAATGAGTGCACATTACGATTTGCAGATCACCAAATGCCATTTAGCAATACCAATACCTTAAACACTTGACGTGTTAAACCCTCTTCAGCAGGACAATTTGCTACTGAAACACACGTTTTTGCACTGTTTGTACAACGGCTCCTTTAAATGGGTAAGCAAAATCGAACGTTCTAATCCTAACATCAAGAGCGACTTGGGCGACAAAAGCGAACAGAACTATTTATTGCAGCGACCGTTTGTGAGCGACAAAAGCGATTTTGCAGCTTTGGTCGCTTTTGGTGTGAACGCACAGTAAGGCTATATAACACACTCCAGAGTGCCACAAGCCATGAAACGCACAATTTGTCCACTCGGAATGACCCACTCCAGTGTCCGCCAACTTTCGCCTTGTTCTCAGCAATTCTCACAGAAGAAAAAAAAAAAAAAAAAAATATATATATATATATATCTAACGAAGTGTGGAGCCTTCAAGCATCCTAAAAATAAAGAAAGACTTACAAGGACAACCCAAAATAGCACTTTTTAGGCAGAAGCGAACACGAGTGTCAGGGTGGGGAAGTTTCTCCTTATGGTGCTCTCTAAACAATAAGGTCTGCTATCAAAATGGGTCAAATAACAGAGAGATTCTCTCAAGACAATGCTTCAACACTGAGCTGCAAACTGGTTTGTCCTCATTCGGACAAAGCTCCAGAAAATCAGTTTGAGATAAAACGGCTTGTAAAAATGGGGGAAAAGAAGAAAAAAAAACCTGCTGCAGGGAAAACTCATGATTATCTCCAGTTAAGAGACTCTGTACAGTCAAACTTGTCCTGCATATTTCCGTGTGCCTTTACTAAGAGGTTTCTCTTCTGCCTTCAGGGAAGCAGCTTAGAAGACTGCTGGCAAAACCACTTTTTCAGCTTAAAGAGAAGTTACATGGAAAGTTGATATGCATGTGTTACCCCTGAAAACAAATTCAGAATAGTGCGATATTGGTGGCCTGTTACAAAAAAACCCCCCAAAGCTCTTAGAAAAAAAAAATACATAACAAGCACCCCAAATCCTAAAAACTTTCTTTTATAGGGTGAATCAGGGACACACACACACACACACACAAAATGAAAATCCTTTGAGGCCATGTAATCAGGAAACAAGCACAACCTCACCACACCCTTTTGCCAGTGCCCATTCTGACTTTTCAGGCCTGTGTTTTCCAAACACACTCCATTTTCTGCTCTTTGAGCCCCTGGCCATGGGCCAGCGGCAGACAATGACGTCAGTGTGCTTGCTTGCTCACCCGCTCTCCTCTCCAGCACCGGGCAGCTGGCTCAGACCAGCTCCACACAGCCTGCCCTCGCTCCCTATTGGGGGGGTTAGGAAAGGTGGAAAAGGGAGGATCACCTCAACACCCTCTGCCCCCTCCCCAGCCCAGCCCAGCCCAGCCCTACCCATACTCCTCCTTTGCCTCCCTCACACACGCTGAAAGCCCCAATGTGCAAGTCATGGTGAGGGGTTATTCGTTGCACAGCCCAGCCCAATTTAAGGTGTCCTTTATAGATGGCAGAGCGCGAAAAGCCCATGCCATAAGAATTATAGGTTTAAGGAGCTTGTTCTTCCTGGCTGGGCTCATAGGCGGATGACATTTTTATCAGCCTTTCAACAGATGGGACTTTGCTGCCTGCGATGTTTGCCAGTGGCTGGTTTCCACTTGTTGCCCTGGTTCCTGCACAGCTGTAACTCCCCGTTCTCACGGCAACCGTGGTCACAATGTTCTGGTTTTACAGCGCACCAGCACCAAGGACCCAGTCGGACATTGCAGTATCCCAGTGAAGTTGACATACATGGACAAGTATGTTCAAAATGAAGCGGTTCACCTTTGACATGTACACAATTAAGAAAATGGGTCCCTCATAAAATACTGACACCAAAAAAGTAATATTAAAAAAATAAAATAAATAAATAAACCTGCAGATACCGGCTATTCGGATTTGGAGTTAATCTCTGTTTCGGTTTAGCATGTGTGTCTGGTTTAATGCCAACAAGTGTTAATGGTTGTTGATCAAAAAGCAAAAAACAAAACCAAAACAAAACCCTAACAAAACACTGTTTTTGATGTAGGAGGAAAGTGGGGATTCCAAAACGTAAACCAAAAGAATAGACAAGACTTTGGTGGGGTTGTATTAGAAGGCGGTGAAGGGTTCAGACCTGGTTTAATCCTGAGAAAGATGGGTCCTGAGAAGAACTAACAGCCAAGCTTCTTTTCCTCTTCCCCACTGGAGTTTCTAAACACTGAACAAACAATAGAGGGTGCAGTGCATCAAAACAGTATTGCTGACAACCCCACACGGCCAGCGCAGACAGGCAACACCAAGGCTAAGAAAAAGAACGGGAGAAGGAACAGCAGACGGTTGTAGGGGAGGGAGGGAGCGGGGAGGGGGGGGTGAGAGAAAGCCCAAGGCCCTCTTTCGTCCTCCAGCTCGGGACACTGGCTACAGATTCAAGAGAGGGGAGAAAGAGAGCGCGAGCTCCGCTGTCGGACCCCTTCCTGGAGGTCGGCCTTGGCTGGGTTACAGCCCTGCCTAAGCCAGCATGTAGTCTAGGGAGCGAGGGAGGGGAGATTGGAGGGAAAGGGGAATTGGGGGAAGAGATGCCCTGCAACAAATGCGAGCCCCTGCCCCCGCTTGCTTCGTTGGGTTGATTTCCCCCCCCCCCCCCCCCAAAAGCCAGTGGCAGATGTGTTATTTATGGTTACCTAAACGACCACCCCACCCCAGCCCTCTGATCTGACAAACTGTTTCCAAGCCTGATTCACTTTTTTGACTTTGCAGATATATATATATACACACTTTGTATTAATTGCAGCATTTAATGCTAGCCATGCCACGAATGACAATGCTACAAAGTACCACCACCTTAGGTGTGGAGCAAGAGGATGCACAATAGCAAGATGGCACAAGGTCTACTTTGCTGGCACAACTAGGGTTTAAAAAAAAAAAAAAAAATTAAAGAAAAGTTTCTATAGCCACTAAGAGGCACTATATATTTTAGGCATGACAAGCTGTAACAAAAATTCAAACCAAAAATAAATAAAAAAAATATACATAAATACAAAAAACAAAGCAAACAAAAAAAATCGCGCCCATCAACAAACGTGCCAAACTTAGCCCAATTACGTCTCTAAGACCAGAGAGGAGGCAAATGGGTCAAATGAAAGATTTTCCATGGGCCATAGGCAGACCTTCAGTAACGAAGAGGCTAGGATATGTCTGGCATTTGGCAGGGCCAAAAGAGAAGCTTGACAGAAAATGAAGACAGGAGTAGGGTGAGGAATATGAAGAAAGGAGAGAGAGAAAGAGACAAAGAAAGAAAGAAAGAAAGAAACAGAGAGAGAGAGAGGAAAGCAAAGTGTGCAGTAGCCACTGATATGCTTTGTGGATTTAGTACAGCTGTGCAAGACATGAGGGCAGCTTTTAAAATTGCAGCTTTGTATTTAGGGGAGGGTAAATCGGGAGGAGGTGGTGGGGGTTGGGTCCTACAGAGCAGCCCTGGGTGAAGCAACACAACAAGCACAACACAAGCACAAGTTAGTCTAACAATGCCAAGCTGGGTGCTCTTATCAAAGTCGAACCAGACAACGGTGGGAGGGTAAGAGGGTGAAGAAAAACTAGGCATATTTGCTAGAACAACTCCAAATCAGCCCCATACGTCTATCAACCCTGGTCTGAAATTGGTTGAAAAAACACTGTAGGCTGCATCCCAATAGTATGACCCAGTTGTATTTCTTTACAAGAAGCAGGCATAATGACTCCAAAATCAGAAAAAAAGGGTGGTTCGGGCTTTTACTTGACAGTCTTACAGAATCTAACAGAAACACTAAGGACTGAATACCCCCAAAAAACAGCCACTATGACGCATCTTGACTAGGTTCTAGTAACCATCTGATCTGTGACCATCTCCTGGGCAGCAAAAGCTATGGTAAGAATCAAACGTAAGGTAGAGCGGGTTCTGAGTAAGCATGAGGCCTTTGATTTGACTTGACTTCAGAAGGTAGTGCGTGAGGTTTTACAAAAAGGACAGACAAATGAAGACAATGTCTAATAAGGGCTCCTCTGTCTGAGGTGTCCAATGCACTGCCTGCTCAGGACCCCCTAGAGAGCTACAACCAAGTCTTCCTACCAGATGGTGTGTAAGGGAGTGCATGTGTGCTTCTTCACTGATCAGTGATTGTTTTTTAGTGGTGAGATTCATAAGTTTAGGCAATTAAAAAATATGAACAAATTAACAAAAATAAAATAAAAAAAAGCTTGAGGCTGGCATTCACACAGACACACAATGGTAAACACTTACTCCAGACAGCACTGCCAAAAATGGTAATACAGGCTTCACTGCTTTGGTACGAAAAGGGTACCAGTGCATTTCTTTTCCAACTAACTGACCCACTGGTTGACCAACAGATAGAGTGCTGGTATGCCACATTTAAATAGGCATCATCATGCTTTAACTTTGCCAAATGTTGCCTGTCTGCAAGGGCTCAAAGTAATGAGTAACAAAATACAAAAATCAGGCAACCTCAGGTACATTCGGAACAAAACAACTTTGAGAGGGAGAATAAATGAAATGACAGTCACATGCAAAACGCAGTCTTGTTTAATCCCACTGCAACCGGGTTCTCTCCCAGAAGCCTCAAATGAACCAGATCGTCACAAAGGGACGTTACAACTCTGACAAACGCAAACTGGGCATCATGGTGTGCCTATTACTCAGTAATAAATTTGGATCCTGGTGGTGTGCATTGGCATTGAAGAATATTTAAGCGTTTCCTTAAAAGGACTGGAAGCCATTAGCAACAATATAGTAGTACACGCTCCTGATGGCTAAATTACGATATTTTATGTGATCGCACAGGTCATCTGAAATGGGCTGCATTATGAGCACAGAATGATTCTTGTGTGGCTATACAGGAACAACGGTTGGGTCTTGTTTTACCTTGTTACAGTGGC
This sequence comes from Limnothrissa miodon, assembly GCA_017657215.1. Lineage (NCBI taxonomy): Eukaryota > Metazoa > Chordata > Actinopteri > Clupeiformes > Clupeidae > Limnothrissa > Limnothrissa miodon. The sequence continues at coordinate 1,711,224 of JAGFZM010000093.1, read as the reverse complement.
GACCGATGCCCATTAAAAAGTTGTCTGGCTTGATATCTCTGTGGATGAAATTTTTTGTGTGCACATATTCAATTCTGCTGATCATCTGCGAAGACAAACAAGGGAAAAAAAGAAAAAACACTTACAGTTAAAGTTCTAAATTTGTAGATACAGCCTGTGTGATTTTTTTTTTTTCAATACCACAAAAGTGGTACTTACCTGATCTGCAAGCATAAGAACGGTTTTCATTGTGAACCTTCGGGAGCAGAAGTTGAACAGATCCTCCAGGCTGGGTCCCAGCAGATCCATCACTAGGACATTGTAGTCTTTCTCTTGCCCATACCACCTGCAACACACCAGCACCAAGGTCATTCCCACAGCTCTATCACTTTCCTGAACAGCTGCATGTAATCAAAACATTCGATTGATCCCATGATGACCAAAACTAAAAATACATTGACTTTGTCAGACTGGTGAGCCTTCCTAATGTGGTGATTGGCGCGTTAGAAAAATAGTCTTAATGAGACCAAAATGCAGCATTGTCAAGTGACCACACACTAGCCAAAACAATGTTTTATAATAAGAATTTTAATGAAGGTACACATTCAAAAATGCATCAGGGTGTAGAAATAAATGGTTGCATAATTGTCCCAAGAAACTGGATTGCATTTGGTGTAAAATAACTGACACCACAATGAAGAGAGCAGTTCTGGCATTACCCCAAGAGAAAACCTGTTCAACCGACCTCTCTGAGCAGAATACACGAGGACTCGACATATATGCCGGTCTCCTCCTCCCACAAAATTCAGCAACATACCAGTCTAATCTAACTCTTACTACACAGCTAGCTCATAACTTCTCCAAAGTAACCCCTGCCCCCCTCCCTCCAAAAGAAAAGCTGTCTGTCCTATTCTCCTGTGCCAGTATGCTGAGGCAGCAGGTCCCTGGGAGAGAGGCGGTACAGCTGAGGGGTGGAGAGGGGTTGGGGCTCATTCATCATTAACCGAAAGGTTTTAGTTTGCAGTCGCCCTCGCTGTGCCTCTCCACCGATAAGCTCTGCTTCTAGAGGTCAGCGCTAGTCTCACACACACACACACACACACACACCTCTCTTTGCACACGCACACACGCGCAGGGCCACTGCGGTCGCCAGGCAACCAGCCAGGCCTTACAGGCAAAAGCCTTATTATGAGGGGAGGAGCTGTGGTGGACAAGGTAACGTGATGTCAACATGTCTCTCCTCTCAGATCCTCAATACACATTTCATAAATCAAACTGAAAAAGCGTCAGCAGAAATATTGCGTGTCTACAGGTACAGAAGAGAACGGACAGTACTTCGACCAGGCAAACAGACAGACGCTCCCAACCGACTCTCCTATCATTTACATTCCCACGACCACACCTTTCACACAGACACTCCAAGACAAACTTAAAAAGACTAAACTGAAGTGTAAAATGCCTAAAAGTCCATTAGCAACAGAGTGGTGAGCATTTGCATCAACACAAATGTCAACAAAGCTTGATGTACAATTTCATTTTAAATTCTTAGCTAGGCCGAATGTTGATGATGGCAACCATTTAAAATTTAACAATCAACAGGTTCCGTCAGGTAACCAGGTAACGTGAGCTTGAATAGAATTCATTGAACACATTCTCAAGCTGTTGGCCTACAATGGTGAAGCACGTAACATCATCATAAGGAGGCTCATTAAGTCTGAAACAAGTCTTAGCTCTTGCTACCAAAGTCGTGGATATGACTGACAAACCGTCAAGTCATGTACAACTGTTCAATTCTGAATCCATGTCAATCTGGACAAAAGGATCAGACTAATCAGGCAATTTGAAGATTTTCAAGGATGTTCATGCAATTTTCACAATTAACCATTGCCTTAGAGTAAACAGTCAATTTGTCTTGAAAGTTTATTCTGGAGGAAACAGCTGACCTCTCAGTGGGAAGCTCATTTCCTCTACCCCCCCCCCCCCCCAAGACCCATAGCAATACTCCCAGGGTTGATCAGAAATGGGAAAAACTACCTGAGATTTTGTAAACCATTCAGTAACTGTCAGTTTGTCTTTGCTTGTACTACAGGAGTGAAACAGCTTGATCTTAAAAAGGCTTGAAGAAGCACAACCTCGGTGTGCCCCTTTCTACACACTCAAGCTGAGCAATGATTGATGGGTGGGGGAGGGGCAGCCTGTTCAGCAGGTTCTCCAGCACAGACATATTTCCTGCTCCTTTAAAATGGAACGCAGTGACATTATTCTTCCTTGCTCAGCCTTCTGGTTTACTCTGAAACAATGTGCTGAATGTAGAGCACAATGCTTACTACACTGCAGAAAGGGTTCTTTTTCTGGTTGAGGAAGGAAATCTGCAGTAGCGAAGAGGGCTATTCGCTGACAATTCAACTTAAAACAAAGCATTTGCAGTTTAACATGTAGGACAAATGATTTTATTTTAAATGGATATGGATATCCCTCTCACATATATTACATCTGTTAATATACTGACAAAAAGTGCCCAAAAGGGGCCCCTACATCTTTCAAAAATTAAACCCCTGTGGTTCTGACAAGAGCTCTCCATACTGCTCCAACCACAGGATTCTGTGACTTCTTGTCACAGGCCCTTAAACATGGTTGACTTCTCTGTAATGTTCTAGTTCAACTAATCTAAGTGCAAAAGCATGCCTTAATGTGAATCTAGCACTGCCCAACCACCTGGTATATTAAGAGACACCTGCACTCACCAGGGAATGCTAAACATAGAATAAACGTCACAAAAACCACACTTCCAATAACCTAACCTTTTAATCAGGGTTTGATACATATCAATAAAAAACATATTAAATAAAAACAAACAGGCTGTCAGTCTTAAAGCAGACATGCACATGCATTGGCCATTACAACATGACTAGGCCTAGACAAACCGTTTACCCAACATGGAGGCAGACGTTTAGACATTTTAATAGGCCTTATGGCCATAAGAAACAAAACTAACTAAACAATTAACATATTATTTATGGGAGGTTTCTTTTGAAAATGTAGCTTTTTGTAAAAAGAACAACCACAGGCCCACCACCTCTAAACTCAGCAACCAAAAGTCTATGACAATTTATGTATTGTTGCATTTTGGTAACAATTCACAGTTTATGCTACAAACACAAAACTTTCAATAACACAAAGCCACACTTCAGGCTTTTGAGCTTAGCCACTTTACTGTTCATGGTGTAGGCCTACACCTCAGCTGTCTTTCACCCTACCATTTTCAGACCATTCAGCTGCTTCCATGAAATAGAATGAGACTTAATGGGATGACGGGAGGACAGAATCCCCCCCACCCCACCAACACACAAACCGACAGCACACATATGATATTCACATTGTGTTTTCCCTGACTGTTCTCAATATTTAACATGGATTTATTTGTAAACCCACATTCACTGGTTCCAATATGTTTTACCACTAGGCCGAAAGGAACAAGCCAAATTATCTAGACAATAGCCAACATATAGTCTATACTAATGGATAAGTACTAGAGGGTAATGCAATACAGTCTGCCTAACTGTGTGCCTTATTCACATACAATGTTGTCACTGGTATCAATCTCTACAAGACAAACTGGTTTTCAAAGGTTTGCCTTGCTATATAGTTATCTACAGTACTCACTACACAAGACACTAAAAGGGAATGCATGTACTGTGGAATATACATTGATGAAACACATCAAATCTAGACAGTCTTCCATTTTCAATATCCTGCATCATGTGTCTTCTCCCTATTTAACCATAGAGATGAAATCACCACTTTCTCGAAAACTTGAAGACTGGCCATAACCAGTTGTCTTCAGACAACACACACAAAACGTCAGCAAGGACATCTAATATTTTCAGTGGTAAAGTGAAAAGGCAACGGCAACATAATACGTTTAAAACTTTAGAACAGCAAACTGAAAAATTTGTAAATTATTTTCCTCCCAGTCGTTCGAGCATATTCTAATATGAATATAAATAGCTCGACACTTACAACTTCCGTATTACATAATATAACCCAACCCTTTAAAAAAATCGAAAACAGCTAACAAAACGCAGAAATGAAGAATAAACACAGAAAACACATTCTTCAGAGTAGCGAGTGGATTACTCGCAACATTTAATCCCGGAAGATGATCGCGATTGACAAGGGATTCGATGATTGGAATTCGAGAAGCTTGCAACCATCGAAATACAAACGAAAGACTAAACATAATTACATTATGAAATGATATACATATATGATTATGCCATCAATAACCTTGATAGCCAATGCGGTTAGGCCCCAAAAGTTGTTTTTGCTCTCACTGGGCCGCCGCCATTTTCTAACCGAGTAGGAGGACATGTTGGAACAAACACAACAAAAGAGGAGCGGCCATTTCCAACCCGAGTTGTTAGCAGACATCCCTTTAGCACTTCCAGCGTGTAACTACATAGTCAGCTTCAAATTTACTGTGTTGATGAGTGGGGAAAACAAAACATTATTTCCCGTTTTCCTTGTACACCAATGAAATCGAGCAAGTCACACTGATGTTATAGTGTTAACGTTACCAAACGTACACCATAAACTATCTACAGAAAACATGTAGGCAAATTTCTGTAACCAGATCACTCCAATATATATTCCACTTAACCGAAACGACGTGAACTATATTGCACTTATAACGTTAACCTTTCTAAGGGTGGATTAACAAAACGGCAGCTAACGCTTAGGCAAATAAAATTCACCCTTCCGTAATCCAAAGAAATTCGATGTCCAATCTCTGTAAATCGAGTTGAGTCTTACCTGATGTGAGGGATTCCGACACCACCTTGAAGAATTTTATACAATTTGCTTTCATATAACAGCTGGGGATGTCTGGCCTTCTGGGATTCCAACTTTACTGCTACCTCCTACAACAAAAAAAAACATCGAAGCCTGCTTACAAGTGGTTGATCGAGAAACTTAACATCTTAACGTGTCGATATATTTTACCAGTTTATGTTGAATATCATATCATATGTATATATCAAGACAATCACCAAACTGCAAAATTCAGCGATTTGGCAGTTAGCTAATGTTCTTTGTAAGCTAACTTCGTGTTAGCAGAGTCGTAACGTTACCAATTGCTTTACAGGTAACATTAACGTTAGCACAGGTCATAAGGGCCATTGCTCATATCTGGACTTTGCACAACCTTCAAAATATCAAATTAACATCTATGATCAGACCAATATACTTACCTCTCCATTAGTAATATTGATTGCCAAATATATGTCACCAAATGATCCCGATCCGATTTTTCGAACAAGCTTATATTTCCCACCGACTATGAATTCGGCTTTAGAGCCGCTGCTGCTTGCCATGTCCTCGAGTCACGATCAACACTCGATCAGTTTAAAATTGTGTTGTTATGGGACTGAATCGCTGCTTCCCTCAGGCCTTTCTGTTATCAGAACATTCAGTCCTTGATTGTCGTGGACGACTCACTTGAAACAATGTAGCTAGCTAGCGTTAGCAAACGACACAGCTAGCAAAATCTATAATTGTTACCAAGTAACTGGCCAACTATTTCTAGAAACACGAATCATTAATATCCTTTATTTTTGTACTAGTCCGTCAGGATCGAGAAAAACACAAACGTTCCCTGAAAAAGCTCCAAAGAGATGGCTTTTAGAAAAGTCCAGTATTTCCAGTTCTAGATAGCCAGCTAGCTAGCTTGCTAGCGAGAAATCGAAAGGACACCAGCAGAACTGCAGTTCGCAATTCGTCAACGACTCTTCCTTCATGGACCACCTCGATATGAGGGGCGATGCCTTCCCTTTGTTTGTCGAAAGTCCAATATTACCCACGAACTAAACTTAATATTTCCTCTTCGATTAATATTTTTATGAATTGAACGAGTCGCTTCTTCCTTCCAAAGAGCAACCCACTCACTCCGCCATCTTGTCACTCCATCGACCGTCTCGAGGTGATTTGACTTCTTCTCACCGAAGGAGGAGCGCGCGGGGGAGCAAAGGGAGTCAGCCAGGCAGCTGCAGGCAGGGGAGGGGTTGTGGCGTCATTCGCCTGCGGAAGCAAGCGGACATCAGCACGCATAAAAAAAAGAGTTCTCCAATAATTGCTTTGTCCAATAGTCCAGCTTTGTCCTAAGTCTTGCCCACGGAATCCACAGAAAGAAAACCTGAAATAGATTTTTTTAAATGTGGGATCTGATACAGCAAATCAAAGTTGCGCAATTTATTGAAACTGTAGGCCTAATAAGACTATTATCAATAGGCCCAAGCTAATAATGTTACTAATTTTTCACAAATAGTTCAAAGTCTAATTCGAGCAGAGTTGCAGGTATAAATCATAGACTGTATGGTTTAGATTGTGATGACGTATAGTATTCTGTCAATTAATAGGCTACATGTAAATCCACCTTGTCTATGTCTATAAACTGCACTTTTACTGCACTGTATAGAGCCAGGCCTACCGACTGTGAGAGGGAGGTCATTTTATTGGACATTAAAAAGCGTTTGGACTATGCAGTCCAAGTCTAAAACTACAAAATGAAAGCACACTATATGTGTGCTAAACGAGCAACAGAATTAGCCTAATAAATATAGGGTACTGCTGCCATCTATAGACAGCTTATGTTAGGTGGCTGTCAAGTCCTGCCTGACCTTCTACTTACACAAGGTTCAATAGGTTGGGATGAGTCATCATTCAACAGAAGAGACAAGCAGACCTGGCTTTTTCCAATTAAATTGGTAGTGGTAGACCAGTGATAGACCAGTTTAATTGAACAGTACTTTAATTTATAAGGCCTACTATCAGAGGAAAATTCTTTTTCTTAGAAAACATTTCATCATAGCTTTGCTTACCTAACCTCTTTAAAACAGGGTGTAGAGTTCAACTATTTTTCATACAGAAGACTAAAGACAAAATCTAAATATTTGTAACAAATTTATGTATTTATTAAATTGTCATAGGAGATGATGTACACTAAGAAGTCAAACTACAGCGCAAACCTCCAGGGAAACTGACTTTTGATTGAACTTAAATACACCGGTTTCAATGAAACTTTGTTAAAAGGGACTTAGGCTACTAAAAATGTTTCCTGAACCTGAATCAATTGCGTGAGCCCTACTCTCAACACAACTCTCCACTTGTAAACATTTCATATCAGTGAGTTTATTCACTCACCAATTCCCTGTAATAGGTTCAGAAAACAACTACTGAAGACATCATTACTTTGGTCATAACTTTGGTTATAAGAGATGCGTTGTTGTTTCCTGGAAAAAAAGGACTTCTGTCTCTTAGGGGATGGTATGTCTCATTATTTTCCAAAACAGCATTTTTGAGAACCTATCAGCATAATGGCTTGTCTCGTTTGTGACATCAAATGTTAAATGGCTAAGCTTTTCTGGACAAAAACAGTTAACAACAGATTATCCTTTCTCAGGGACACACACCTCACAATTGATAGAAGTTCTGCTTTTTATTTTTTTTTCTAAACATTCTCAACAAGGGTTTAAAAATAAATAAATAAATAAATAAATAAAAAGAACAACCTAGATGGTTAAAAAGCAAAGCATTGTCAGCTTTCTCCTCACTCATCACAAACTATTGTGTATGTCCAAAACGTCCTAAACCAACCAAGGCAGTTGCGTGCAAGCCTATCCTGCGAGTGATGTCACCAAGCAGGTTTTCAAAACAGGGGAGGTTGTGGGAGGAGCTCCAACTGGAGACTTCAGTCAACATCATTTAAATTAAGTTCAGGGCAACACACACCTGCTGAATCTCACAGAGCCTGAATCAGAACTCAAAAGCCACCATGAAGCTTACAGTCCTGCTTTGTGCCTCCACGATTCTTTACCTGTCTGGTAAGAATAATTAATTGGCTTTATATTGTATATTGATTCTGGGATTTGATTCATTTAGTAAGTTCTGAGATAAATAAACTTGTTAAGAGTACTAAAAAGTCGCTACTAAGCAACTTTCTACAACACTCGTTCTTGTTAAAATTAGTTTAGTTTTATCACATGTAATTGGTGGATCAAATTGTGTACAAACAGGTAGGGGCTGGTATTATAACAAAAGCAGGGTGCTTGCTCTTCTTCCAAATTAAAATTCCAAACATTTTCCAGACTTTTTTACAACTTATTGTAACCCGCCCCCCAAGACCTTGACTTTATATACTTGTATGCAAGCCTGCACTTGTATGCAGCCTTATTCATTGGATGAGATTGTACCAATTGTGTTAATTTGAAATGTACGTGACCAGTTAGTAAAATAATTAGTTTTGTAGTGTACCTTCCTATTTCTCATTTCACAATGCCTTTGAATTCTACCATACATTTTGTTTCCATACTTTATTAAGACTTTCACATAAAATTCAAGACTTTTCAAGTTCTGGAAAACAGTGTTTTAAAATTCCATACTTATTAAGACTTTCAAGACTTGCGCAAGCACCCTGAAAAGGCTTAAAAATACTTATTTACTGCATCTTAGACACTTTTGTCCAAAGGTCCTGTTTAGTATTTGAACAAAGATAAAAGCTTAGAAAATATCATATGACTGTTAGTGAAGGAAGTAACCTATTAAAGCCATATCCAAATCATATTCTACATCATAACAACATGACGAGGATACCATGTGACAAGGAAATTATGACATCCTCAGTGACATTCATATGTATTTGTATGTATTTGAATGTCATAAAACTAACTGCGATAATCCTTAAATGGAGATGGAAAAATGGAGGATGTAGGAAATATGATCAGGTTTTGGGAAAAATGTTGTACGTCATGAGGGTTATTTTGAGGTGTTACATAGAACATGATTGTTCACTGTTCATAACAAACAGATGACGAACAATAGAGTTGCTTGACAACATTCCTTGGAGTCAAAACCCATACAACAACTGTGTTTTGTTGTATAGTATCAAAGGGATAAAATGCACAGCCTACTTAATTCGTCATAGAATTCAATCTTCTGCTGTTTTTGTGTTAATAGTTGCCTTGGCTGAAAATTCAGTGCCAGAGCCGAGAAATGTGAGTACAAACATTATAGCAATGTTCAAAATAATCTTCTGATATAGGGTAATATATTGACATTTTCAAACAGAAACATTTATTTTATTATTTTTAAACTAAGGTAATATATTGGTTAGTTTAACATTACAACATTTCTGGGTGCTTTCTGTACAAACAGTACTTGTCACTTATTACGCTATTTACTTCCTGCTCTGCAATGCAAAAACACGGGCAGGAAATGAATGACCTAGAAATTTCAAAAGTCTTTATTACGTTATTATTCCAATATAACTTAAGGACGTAAAATTCCTGTGATTCAAAAGTAAATAAGTAAGTAAGTTTTATGTTGAGAGTGTGTGTGTGTTAAGGGGGAAAAAGTGTTATAGTGAAAAGACAGACATGCTTAATGTTTCAGTGTTCATAAGCCTTGTTGCTTGATAGAAAACTGTTGGTCAGAGCTTCAAAACTATGACTTACAATTGCCGTGCTGTCCATATCAAGGCATGTTGACTTTCCACAGGCGGACTGTTCCCAGTTCCTTGGTGATGTTTGCTCTCGGGAATACAACCCAGTGTGTGGAGATGATGGTCACACATACAGCACCGAGTGCATGCTCTGCCAAGAGAATAAGTAAGTGTGCAGCCAAAACATTATCTCTCTGAGGCCCAGCTACTGGTCACAAGCAAAGTAGATGAAGAAGACTCTGAGGCTGCGGATGTGGACTGTTTGTCTCTGCTGGACTCTGCAATTCCCTTTTCCCTTACCTGGTGCAATCCTCTACCCCTCCCCTCCCCACCCGTGTTCTGTGATAAATTGCTTATATGTGCTGAGGTGTTTTTACTGACACCAAACTATACTTCCTATTTGGTGTATTGTCTGGTGGGCTGTTTTTATCTCCTCCTCTTCCCCTATGTATTCCAGTGTCTTTCTCTTTCTACTGGCGCCGTACAAATGGCAGCCAAGGTGACTCCACCATCTTGAGTTTCCCCCTTGGGGATCAATAAAGTATTTTTAATCTAGTCTAAAAAGTTTAAGATTAAAACATTAAGTAAATGTCATAAAGGGATTTATTCATCACTCCAAAAGTTGGCATATGAATCTGTTTTAATTAGCACATCAAAACACCATTGTTTGGAAGCTGTATGCTTTGCTGTTTGCTTTGGTTTGTTGACTATAAATAGTTTTCCATAGGCTCTCAAATAATTCAAAATTTTACCATTAGTATTGTGTGCTGTTTTGAGTAAACAAATGGGAGAATGGGACACCTGGTCCAGTCACAGAAACACCCATTACACACCCAGTTTCAGGGGAAGGTTGAGTTGTTTGGGGAGGAAGTCATATGTTCTTGATAAGTCATCATGACACACGTATGGGACACAATCTGGCTCATTTCAAAAGAGCTTGATGGAAACCATGAACCTTTAGACTGCATAATAAAATACTCACCCCAAATCTGTTCTCTTTACAGGATGAGGAAGCAGAATGTTCGTGTCATGAATCCAGGGCCGTGTGTGGCTGCCTAATATTCAGCTTCCAGATTGACATAAAAAACAAAGGCCACAAAGCTCAACACTTGCTACCTATTTTTTTCTAGCAAAATACATTTGGTTTTAATATCCTCCAAATTTGTTTTAGATTTAGCTCAGTAACCTCATTGTACATGTCTGATAATATGTGTGGTAAAGTGCAATAAAAATGACTTAGCACTCAAGAACATCCTCATTCATTATTGTTATGACTGAAAATGTGATTCATAGCCAAAGTAGGTCAGGCAACACACAACATAAGTCCAGCAGGAAACTTTAACAATTGAAGGCCACCAAATGCGTGTTCTCTGAAGGACTTATGCTTCCATGCCAAGGGTTATACTGCCAGTCTGTAAATCAGATGCGTAAACGGAAGCGGGTGGCTGCACCTGTGGGAAAACCCCAGATGGTCATTCTGAGCAACCGTGGCTGATAAGCCAGTAATGTCCACGCCCCAGCTCTGGGTTACTGCACTTTCAGCACAACTGTATCCAGCAGGGTCAGAATTTCACCAAAGTAGCCATCCTCCTCTCCCAGGTCCTTCTCCGTTAGAGCCAGCTCTCGGTACTGCTCCTGCAGGTCGCTGAGCGCATGGCTCAAGGCGCGGTTCTGTCGGAAATCGGCCTGGCAGTGGGACATCATGGCCAGGAGGGCTCTCAGTGCCTTCTCCCGCCAGTCATGCTCTGAGGAGTCCAGCACCACGGGTACCAGTCGACACCATCCTTGCTCTGCAAGAAGAGGTAACAGCGACACCTGGGCGTACTGTTGTAAGCGTTCCTGATGGGAAGAATCTGGAATCTGGTCTAAGCCATTCTGTGACATCAGTTCCTGGAAAGGGACAGAAGAAAAGTTCCACATTGTTAAGAGAACAATTGAAATGACATGTAGGGGTGTGGATGGAACAAATATTCAGTCAACAGTCATAGAGTAGAATGTATAGTATTTTTTTACAGTCAAAAAAGACAATAAGTGAACCCTGCAGATCAATCATATGTTGCCTACACCCAGGTGCAAAAGTAGGCCTATTTCCGCAAAATGTGCTGTAGTTTAAGATACCGGCAACTCCCTTTGTTGTACTTTGGTGAAATCTTATGAGTGACTGAAGTAGTGGTGGACAATAAATACACAGGTGGGAGATACTTTTAGAGCTAAACCATCATCAAACACCACTGTCTAAACTCTATCATTTTCAGCATAAGGACAGTGTAGAGCGAGCAGATTATAGTTATTTTTTATTGTTTTTGTTGAACAAAAACAAATGACCATATATGGCCAGCAGAAATACCATGATCTATTAATCCAGAGTGGTGAAGAAAAAGACAAGAAATTATACAATGACAACGTGTAACTTCCCATTTTCTGAGTTTGAACTGTGGCATGCATCTTGGGAACGTGACTCTGTAGTGTATCCAATCGCAGTGTCTAATCAGAAGAGACTGCAGTATTGTGAGGCCTACCACTCCTCGTTAGGTTATCAAGATTTATTATAATCCTTTCAAATACTTTTCAGCAAAAGAAAAAAAAAAACACATGCTCTGAACCAGTTGCACTGTGGCCTCACAATATGGCGCATGTGCGCTTTGGTTCCCAAGCTCAACAGGATGCCACCCTCAACTGGGAAAAGAATGTCAGTCAACAAGCACTATTAATCAGGAAGACTAACAAATCCAGTATCTCACCTTCTCAATGATCATGTCGTAAATCAGTGTGATGATCCTTATGCGTAAAGACTCTCCTCCAGCCATTTGAAACAGGTCCCCAAGCACCTGCATTCCACCCAACTTAAGGAAATGGCTTTGGGCATGGGGAAAATGGCGCAACAGGGAGGCGACAGCAAACAAAGCCTAACATTTAAAAAAAAAAAAAGTGCAGTGAAAAAAAAGAACAAATTGACATTTGTTACATATTGATCAAAAGAGATTATGAGAATGACATAAGCCAAAACAAACAAACAAAAAAAAACCAACCTTTTTCTTGGTGGACATGGGCCTAGAAGTAGCAAGTAAGGCCAACAGCTTCTGCAAGGCTCCGCCCTCTACGGCCTCCACTTGAACAGTTGGGTTGCTGAGAAAAGAACAAGCCATGTCAACAACACACAAGATGGAAAGAAAGCTTGCATCCCCACAGACATTACAAAATACTGTGCCCAGTCTCATGCTTAATATTGAAATGGTAAACTTCTGATGTGTTTACCTTATTGCACCAATGAAATCAACTCACCTGGAGACAGCGGAACCCAGGACAAAAGCAGCACACTCTTGCAATCCAACATCTGTTCCATTTAAAGTGTTGAGCAACAGCTTCATTCCGCCCATCGATACCATATTCTGTGCATTGTCCACCTAGCAAAATAAAGTGTCTGATGTCTGATCAGTGTTAAATGGCCAAGAATTTCATTCCTTAAACCCTTCTGAAAACCTTTCATTGTCATGAAGACACTTCATGCTCTAGGTTTTTGGCTTCTACTGCCTTACGTTTTTAATCAGGGGAAAACACCTGGAGCATTTAAACTCAGTCAAATTGGATTAAGTGGCATCTTCAAATGGTTACCTGGCATCTATAAATGGTTAATTACGCGTGATTGAATTAGAAAAACAACAGAAAAATATTTTGACATCTTTAATAAAAAATAGTTGTTCATATCCGTTGGCTAAATAAGTACCAAATTCAGCTGCAATTGCGTGAAAACTCTCTAAAACAAACTATTTATAAATCCGATGTGGCTATGGCTTGATCAGAATGTCCAACTGATTCAACTGTTTTAACTGAAGAGTATCTTAAAGGCAAGGCAAGTTTATTTATATAGCGCATTTTCATACACAAAGTAGGCAGTTCAATGTGCTTTAAAAAGATAAAAATAAAAACATAGTGGATAAAATAAAGTAAGAAAACAAACAAATAAGATTAAAGGAAAGAATAAAAAGTTTAAAAGTATAAAAAGTTAATAAAAGGACAGAAAATAAAAATAAATTAATCATTAAGAGAAAGCATCGGAGAAAAGTTTGGTCTCAAGTTTGGTTTTGAAAGTGGTAACAGTAGGGGCATTTATTAAGTTGGTTCCAAATCTGAGCTGCATAGTAGCTGAAAGCTTTTTAAAGATTTTTAACAGACTCTTTTGCTTTAAGCCCTTTAGTTTCAAGGACAGCATTGAGCATTGACTCCTTCTTTCAAAAAATAATTACTTCAGTTTTGTCTGTGTTAAGCTGGAGGAAATTGTGTGACATCCAGTTGTTAATTTGGTCCAAGCATTGATAGAGACATTCAAGGGGGGCAAAGTCATTAGGCGACAAAGCAAAATAAATCTGAGTGTCATCAGCATAGTTATGATTAGAGATTGAGTTGTTCATGATAAGTTGTCCAAGTGGGAGAATGTAAAGGTTAAACAGCAATGATCCAAGGATTGACCCCTGGAGGACACCACAGGTCAATGACATAGGTGTTGAAGTACAATTGCCCATGGCAACAAAGAAACTTCTATTTTGTAAGTATGATTTTAACCATTTGATAACTATACCAGAAAACCCAACCCAGTGTTGAAGTCGATGTAGCAGTATGTTGTGATCAACAGAAACAAAAGCAGGAACACCAAGACAGATGTTTTGCCAGCATCAGTATTAAGACGTATGTTATTTACAACTTTAACAAGCGCTGTTTCAGTGCTGTGATTAGCCCGGAAACCTGACTGGAACTTATCAAAACAACAATTAGATGTCAAGAAAGCAGTTAATTGATTGAATACTATTTTTTCATGTATCTATCTGAATGGTAGATTTTATTTTTGCCTGTAGTTGTTAAGCACTGAAACATCCAGATTATTGTTTTTCAGCAGTGGTCTAACAACTGCTGTTTTTAGTGATTTAGGGAAAATGCCACTTTGCAAAGATGAATTTATAATCTGGAGCATGTCAGGTGCCACAAGGTGTAGAACAGTTTGATAAAAGCTGGTTGGCAGAATGTCCAATTGGGATGTAGAAGAGCTTATATTCTCAAGCGTTTTATAGTCAATAAAGCTAAATGTTGACATTATGTTTAGTTCCCCTCTCTTTGAAGACATTGGTTCTAGCGTTTGAGATATTTGTGAAGATATGTTCTCAAGCAAATATTTCTTAGCAATTAACCAAACTCTTCAAGAAAAACTTTAGCTGAATGTTTTGGAGGTCTGTAAATAGTCAATAATAAAATACAGGGGGAACCCTTAACAAGTGCACATACGTACTCAAAAGATGCAAAGTCAACATGAGATACCTGTTTGCACTGAAAAGTTGCTCTTGTCACACTCATGAAATTGAAATTTGGAGAGGGTAGCGCAACTGTTTCCTTGTTCCAGCCAGATTTCAGTTAGAAGCAGAAAGTCAAGTTTGTGTGTGGATATAAGATCATTGATTAAAAATGATTTGTTTGAAAGTGATGTGATATCAAGAAGAGCTAGTTTAACAGGAAGTGCGGGGAACTGATTCACTGGACCACTCTGAGATTGTTTAGGAACATGCAGGAGATTAGATTGGTTTACTCCCCTGGCTAAATGCACACAGGTTCTTCTTTTCCTTGTGAGCACTGGGATAAAGGACAAGGGCATCCTGGGTCCCTGCTTGTTTTTCAAAACACTCTCAACACAGGGACCCACAGCATATCAAATAGAAGTATTATGCAGTTGTGTACATTCCATCCCATATCTCTGGTCTGAGGGCTGTGGTGCCTTGCGCCTTTTGAACCCGACAGAGGATTTAAGAAAGGCTGGAGTTTTTAGTCCGGTGTTGACCGACCTATCCATGTGGTGGTGAGGCGCAGTGTGGTGAATTTCTAGGGCTAAAAGACAGCCGTGCTATGGGGAGCATCCTCTGCAAACTCTGGAGGGAATTTCAAGCGTGGAGGTGATGGGGATAGTAACACCAGGTCAGAGGAACTTCCTGTATCTCTCTGATTCCTTGTCACTGAATCGGACATGTCCACCTGTTCCAGCTCTATTGATGGTTTGTCATCTGGCAGACTGGGTGGTAAAGTTGTCTGCAGTGTTTCATTGACCTGGTCCACCCATCCTCGAAGGCCTGCCTGAGTTATTCTAGCATTCTCCAAGTCCTCATGTAGAAGGAAGACAGCACCGAGCTTTTACAGCAAGAAGAGTCTCTCCACTCTGACTGCAAAAGGTGCGAGAGAGCTTTACAGAAGTTCTTAGTCCTCACTCACTTAACAAAAACACACATTCATCTTTTTTCAACCTTCAGATGCATAACATATTACATGTTTGTAAATATGTTGTTGTAAACATACCAGTCCAAATGAAACTGTCTGGGAAAAGTAACATCTGGAAGAATGTACTGTTCATATTACATGTATAAAACGGTTCAGATGACCCCATATTATCAAATACATTATGAAACATCAGTTACCACACTAGCTTTTTTTCTAGGACAAAAGTGTTTTTATCCAATTCTCTTGTAAATTACTGATACCTCTGAAAAGTCATGTTACAATCTATCTGTACACCACTTGACTCTGCCTTTTTGTCACTTTCAGAAACTGCTCTCATTTTATTTTTATTTTGTCACAGTTTGTGTGTGAGAGGGTATCAAATTGTAACAGTGGTCTTTTGAAAACTGCTGGGGCTTACCTGGTGGACAAGGTATTCCAATTCAAGAAGAGCTTTGACTTTGTCATCTACTGTAGCATTGGAACTGTTAAATTGGACGATGAGCCTATGCATGATTTGCACATCTGTCTCCACAAGCATTTCAAAATCAGCCAGGTCTCTCTTCAGCTCATCTATGGGTCGAAATTTTGCCTTCAGTTCCTCTTCTTTCTGGTCAGAAATGGATTTACTTTTAACCAAGGGGCATGTTGCTTTCAAGAGAAGTGAATTTTGACAACTACTACTGTATACAATAAAACAGTATACAAAAAGTATTTACTTCTTTCACCTGCAGGTCAATAGAGTCATCAACCCCCTCTTTAAACATCTTCAGTGCTTCCTTCAACTCCTGGGCAGTAAAAGATGGAGCCTTAGTGTTAACCACCCTGGGTAAAGAAAATAATAATTTCCACCATTAGAATTTGACCTATGCCTCTTATTAGTAATGCAACACCTGTCACAGTAAGTTGGTTTTCTTGAAACCCTCAGGAGAGATTACGATCAAGAGGCTAGTCTTCTCATCACACAATTAAATTACATACCTCTTTCCATCTCTCAAGTATTTAGCCTGCTGTTCTTCTGACATCTTTACCTCCCTTTGTCCTGTCTGAAGGTTCAGCCGGACATGCGAGCCTGCTGGGACAGCTTGACCTGAATACAATGTGAACAAGGCCAATAGATATGATGACATTATATTTTTTTTACATCCTGAACGTTGTATCAGCCTTTGGTACTGAGAACATGCCTGGTTTGAGAGTTTGCCATTGGTTGGTGGGCTGAAACACTTCAAAATCTTCTGTGTCAAACACGTCGTCCACATGGGCCTCCTCATCACCACCGTTATCTGACCCGGAATCCTCCATGACAGACAAGGCTGAAGGAGACTGTAGTGCGTAGAAACATTAGTCTTTTTTACCGTCATACATTATTTATTTTTAAGTGATTCTTTGAGAGTAACAATGCTAACACGTAACTTACCTTCTCACAGACGACGAAGACAACTAACGTTAGCAGGCTCAGTATCCACAAGCCCAGTATTTCCGACTGTTTACTAGATCTATGCATCTTGCCGTTGAGCATGTTGTCAGGAAAAGAGAATATCTATAAAATGATATTGTTATTACAGTTGTGAAGATACCACTACATTAACGTGAAGCCGTTTGAAGTAATAACGTTACGTTGCGGGTATGACAGAAACGATCCTGAAGTTTGAAGCTGTCACTATAACAACTTCTAAGCGCGTTGTCTTGTCTTGAATCACACATGTAAGGCTTCATTAGTCTAAATCATTGACTGTATACTCAGACCATGAAGAATGAGAGACTGATGAAATTATTCTTAGATCAATTAGCAGGCAGTTCAAAACAGATATCAAACAGACGTAGCACAACGTGTGTGACAAAAATGAAAGAGCCAATCACAAGTAAAGGAGTGTACATTTTCTTAAGCGTGCTTCAGTATTGGCTGCAAAGACCTAACTATCCCGCCCATTTAAATGACGCAATAAGCGTGAACTGTTTTATGTCTGATTTCTTTGCAGACAACACAACACAATGCAGTTGTATAATAAAAGGTTGAAACCTACCTCCATGTTTTTCAAGGAATTGAGGGGGCCATGAATGGTATGAAGGCACCAGTAGCTATGAAAGGTGGTCAAATTACGATATTCCCACATATTAACAGGAAGTACCCAAAAGCAGCAGGGGCAAGGAAGAAACTTTGAGCACTCTTATGGAAAAACTGCATTGTGTTACAGGAAAACTGCATATTTTTGCAATATTTCCGGTCCAAAATACTACATTGTGCATATATGTAGAGGTTGGATGTTGGGGGTGCAATTTTGATTATGGCAAGGGATGTAGTGTGCTGTATAAAATAGCATTGTTGGGTGGGCAGTTGGAGAAGACTACGGTGGCCGACAGGTGCAAACGACGTGCAACTTATGAAAACACATGCAAATCAACAAAACACGTGCAAATAGACAAAACACAAACGACTTAGGAAAACATCTTCATCTTAATTTGACAACACGTGAACATTATTTAGAAAACGCGCTGCATTTCAGAAACGCGCTCTGAAACTGAAAACACATGCAGATCAGAAAACACACCCCGAAGTCAAAACACATGCAGATCAGAAAACACACCCCGAAACTCCGAACAAAACGGAAGTTTCCAGAGGGATACTTAAAAGTGACCTCTGAACAGACGGTGAAAAAGAACAACAGGGCTGTACGTGTGACAGAGATAGCTAGCGGTAGTGATCTGACATGTAAGTATCTGGGTTTATTTCAACATTTTAATGCCATTTTAATTGTGATCACACCTCATGAAGCTGGCCTGTGTTCATCACTTTTAAGTGTCCCACTGGAAACTTCCGTTTTGTTCTGAGTTTTGGGGTGTGTTTTCTGATCTGCATGTGTTGAGGTCGGGGTGTGTTTTCTAATCTGCATGTGTTTTGAGTTTCGGCGCGCGTTTCTGAAATGCAGCACTTTTTCGAAATGATGTTCACATGTTGTCAAATTAAGATGAAGATGTTTTCCTAAGTTGTTTGTGTTTTGTCTATTTGCATGTGTTTTGTTGATTTGCATGCGTTTTCATAAGTTGCATGTGTTTTCATAAGTTGCACGTCGTTTGCACCTGTCAGCCACCGTAGAAGGCTTACTGGTGATTGCAGTGGTGGGGGATCAGCGACAAGCCAAAAATGATGAAAGGTTTAGCAAAGTTTACTCTAATATAAGATTTTTAAAAAGTTATTTTTAAAATTGAAGCCATCAGAAGAATGTATGACTATTTGATTCATTCCACCAGTGGTACCACAAAAAAAAAAAAAAAAAAACTTCTGGCATTTGTCAGTTGACATGGCAAATTCTCATTAGATGAGCGAAGTGGTCTGGATGGATATAAGGATTAGACACTTCAATAGGATGGAGCAGATTAAGTAAGAATACTGAATGCCAGTAAGAGATTTCAATGCAATTCCGGCTGAAAGGGGAAGTCAGTGCAGGCAAACCAACATTGGAGTGATGGGTTATTTTAGGTTGGACAGAGACCAAACATGCCATTACATTCTAAATAATCTGCAAAGGCTTCAGTGTACATAAAAGATGTCCAACCAAAACCACTACAATAATCTAATTTTGAATGAATGACACACTTTAGAAGTTGTGTTGAGTGCTGGAATTAGACTGATCTTGACTCTACAGTGTGTATATCAATATGGATGAATCTTTTATCAGAACAGTCGTTTCTTTAATTAAACAGAATACATATACAATATGTTACGTTTCTCAACAATATATTAATAAAGAAGCTGTAACAAGTAAATAAAGTTAGACAGAGACCAAAAAAGTAAGCAGCATCACATAGTTAAGAACTACTGCTGAGCACATTGGTTTTGCATTGTATTCTCCGGGACAGCACGGATGGGGGTGGGACACTTTGATTTCTTTTTCCTCTCGGCACGCCAGTTCTCCTCTTCTCCTTGTCTGGCGTCCAATTCTTCTGTTGTACAGCTTTCTTCTGATTGGGACCTACAGAAAAACCACCTAATTTGTGTTGAGGCAATAAGCAAAGTTTTTTTTCACTCTAGACGGATGCCTCAGTCAGAGGGTTGCCATTGCAGGGCCCCTATACCACACTACCAACAAGTGCAAATTACTCTACATAGCCTAGTTCTGCATGTGAAAGGAGAGAAACCCAGGTATATAAAATATGCTTTCCCCTCTCAGAAAGCATGGCGATGAAAAACAGGGTTGTATTAAAGGTGCTCTAAGCGATGTGACACGTTTTTAGGACTAAAACGTGTTGTTACATACAGCAAACATCTCCTCACAATCTGCTAGCTGCCTGTCCCCTGAACACACTGTAAAAAAACGCGGTCTCTGTAGACAGCCCAGGCTCCACAAACGGCAACATAACACAGTGGGCAAACCTAGCATAACAAACGAAAACGAAACATAACAGTGTTCCAGCCAATAAACAACAAGGTTCATGAGTCTTTCGGGAGGCATGGGAGGGAGGGGGAGGAGTAAGCTAACTTATAACGCTTGAACCCTCTCTGGAGCTATCGTCCGTTTTGTTTGACAATACTTCAAACGTCAACAAGAAGTGACGTGAAACAGCATTGCTTAGAGCGCCTTTAAGCAGTGATCAAACACACCATGCTTGATGTGTACTAAATTTACCTAAGAGACATGCATGTTAAAGCACTTTTTTGTAGAAACAGTGCAGTTAAGCAATTATCTTTTGTAGAAGTAATATATACAGTACATAATATTATACATTAGACAAGGAAACAATTCTACAGTATATGTACATACAAATTTGTTAAAAAAACAGGATGAAAACATTCTAAGTATTAAAGAATTCACTGTAAGCAAATTTTGAATTACATTTCAGTGCTACCACCTGATTCTTCCGATATAGCTGGGTCAATGATTCAGTCACTCAGACCCCCTTCTCTGGTGTAGTCTTTGCAGAGTCTCAGAAGAACAACTAGCACGTATTCTTCCCTACAACAGCAGGGCCCTTGAAAGGCAGGGGCAGGGAGGGCAGTGAAGGACGCGGACCAAGGGTCCTCACAAATCCCAGGAACAGGAAGAAGACAAAGAGGGCAAACTGGACACAGCGGGACAGGAAAGAGAGTGGCTGGCATAGAGAAGGCGGGGAGGAGGAAAGGGGCACTGACCTGGGCGATTCCGGGATGGTAATTGGCGGCTCGTCAGAGATGCGCACACACTTGCTATCGCGGGGCTGCGGGGGACTTAGGGGAGGTGCATTGAAAGGCTGCAATGGAGGCACTATGGGCTTCTCCTCAGGGCACTGGGGGCCCCCTGGCCCTGGATTAGAGGGGTCAGCCTCTGGGCTACAGGCCAGTTGCGTTTCCATGGCAGCCGTAGCATCTTGGCTGGGAGCAGGGCCTTCTGGGGGGAGATCAACTGGAAGCTTCTCCCGTCTGCGCTTCTGGATGCGGCCTTTACCCACCTCTGAATACACATACATCTCACATTAGCTCTCAGATGCAGGATTGGCGAATATACAATATTTGGAGGAAAAAAAAAAACAAGGTATCAAAAAACAACAGCAACAACAATAATAATAAACAGATCGGCAACACATGGCTGCAGTACGACAGCAAATTCAATTTTTCCAATGAATGAATCTCGGATGCACACAGTAAGGCACAGAAGTGGAGGCACAGAAGTGGACATCCACCAAATGGGTACATGATACTCGGATCGTCTTCTCCTCTCTGGGCTTGTGACATACAGTAATCTTTCAAACAACTATAGCCCAAGCAATCATTTAATGACTGTGTATAAACATGTCAGAAAAAACATGCACTTATTGTTTAATTGTGGACCATGTGGAAAACTCACTCATTTCTGTATTTTACTTCAAACTGATACAACTGCTCTCTTATAATACCGTCAACGCTATGTAGACAAAAATATTTGAAAGTCGAAAGAGTTGAAAGTCACTGCATAATTTTAATTTGAGTGCACGGCTGCAGATTATTTGAAACAGTAATTGCAAACAGTAATATACCTTGACTGATCAAAACATTATAACCCAATCAGAATTTCCTGCTTCCTGTTACAGAGTGCCTGGACTGCCAGACTGGGTGGCTGCAACAGGTTCAGCAGGAAGAGCACCAATGAGAACATGCTGATGTGTAAATCAGAAATATTCTTGGAACCGTCAGGAATGAGGAATCTCTTGCTCTCTGCCCTTTCAAACCGAATTACAAAAAAAGCTTTATATACAGAACTACTGCATATGGAAATATAAGGCCTCATTAATTGCTAAATGCTACCTATGCTTAAGGCTGCATGTATGGTGACCCATTTACTCAAAATCAACCAAGATTAAGTATAGGAGAGGTCAAGGAGACTGTTGATCACACGAGTTCAAGTGGAATAATTCTGACTTTACTGGCCCACAAGGTTAAAATGCAAAATATATTCAAATGCTTTACAAAATGTGTGTGTTACCAAGGCATGATTTACTGTATAAGTTTATATTCAGTTTTCATTCCATTAGAGATATTCAATTTCTGCATTTGACCCAACTGAGAATGAATGAAATGCAAACAGTGCGTTGAAGCACACACTAACCCAGGGTAGCACTAACGTAGCACTAACCCTGCGATGGTAGCGCCAGGGGTGCAGTGAGGGAACTGAAGTGCCTATCAACAGCTGGTTGGGGAATGAACTGGCAACCTATTGGTTTCAAACCCGAAGCACCATGGAGTAGCCTCGGATTTCATTCACTTTCATTCACCCATCTTCATTTTTGGCAGATGTTGAACATGAACATTATAAATCAAATAAAAATGATTATATTATACACTAACACACACGCAAACTTAAAAAATAAATAAATACATAAATTAAAAAATATATAGATAGATAGATACACATACACACATATACACACACACACACACACACGTATACATACATAATCCACACACACACAGAATCTGTTTGAAAAAGGAAGTTACCACTTGGCTCGTATTTGAGACGCAGCTCCTCTACTTTGACCTGTAGTTTGATGTTGTCCCCCTGCCTCTGTTTGAGGGCCTGCTGTGTGGCAAACAGCTTCCTCTCCAACTCCAGCACCCTCTGACTCTCAGACAGGGACTTCATCCTCTGCAGGGACAGCTCTTTCTTCAGCTGCTCAGATTCCTTACTAGAAACAAAATTCATGCAATTCAGCAGCAACTCCAGCCACTGCCCCCCCCCCCCCACCCAACCCCCCATATCCATTGTGATATTGAAATGCAGGTACACTTGACTTGGTTTCGTATCCAAGTCCAAAACATAAATATTTTAAAAACTAATGCCCATAACTCACACAGAGTTGGACAGCTTCATCTGAAGAAGATGGGTGTAAAAGGTGTCATCATGGGTTTCACTGTCTTTAGATGCACCAGATGGGCATATAGACTTCAGACTGTTCTGTTTAAAAAAGAAAAAAATAAATCACACAAAGAATTAAAGCGTATTGAGAAACACAAATGACTTAAATAACAGTTTTGCTTTGATCACTGCATGTCATGACCAATCAAGCTGGTAATCACTAAACAGTTTCAATGTCAAGTCTTAGTGTCTTTTGACTGTCTTCTGATTGTTTAAATGAGATTCATTAAACATCCTCACAACCACAAACACTGTCTTTATCTGAGGTAAACAGCAAAATCTGTGGTAAGGATACAACAAATGAATGAATTGTCATGCTGACACATCAATTGAAACTGCTGGTCAAATCAACAAATAACTGTAAGGCCCAAAAAGCAGTCCAACCTGATCAGCTTCCAGCTGCCGCACTTTGGTCAAGAGAGTCTCAATTTCATAGTTCTTCTGGAACAGCATTGACTGCATCCGCTCCAGCTGTTCTGGGTCTGCCCCTGCCCCCTGAAGCTGCATCAGGGCAGCAACCTGCACCTGCAGTGCAGACAAAAAAATGAATGAATGAATGAATGAATGAATGAATGAATAAATAAATAAATAAATAAATAAATAAATAAATAAAGCAAGCTATTGTTAACAAACCTAAACACACCACTGCATACAAAAAAAAAAAAAAGAAAAAACACACTTGGCTAAATGTGGCAAAGTTCCAGCCAATCCACCACAGGTCATCTTCGCAGTGTGGCCTGTTCAGCAGACTATACAATGGATAAGGCAAAGATACACCTCTTGCACAAACC
The DNA here is from genome assembly GCA_017657215.1 of Limnothrissa miodon. Lineage (NCBI taxonomy): Eukaryota > Metazoa > Chordata > Actinopteri > Clupeiformes > Clupeidae > Limnothrissa > Limnothrissa miodon. The sequence goes on along the minus strand of JAGFZM010000093.1, from coordinate 1,687,348 downwards.
TTACCTTCATGCGGTGTATCTGCTGCTTTGAGAAGGCATGCTGTTGCTGCAGGGACTTGTACTGAACCTTCGTACTGATTAACTGCTTCTCCATCTCTGCTCGCTTGTCCTCCACCTGTGGGGTGGCCGGTTAATCATCACATGCAAACACCAGTGAGTGGACATACAGGAGACATGACACATACTGTAGCAGACTGAAGACATAGGAGAGCTTCCGAACCTCCGCAAACAGAGAATTTCCTCTGCTGTTTGGATCCTGTTCCTTTTGGAGCAGCTGGGCCAACTGGATCTGGAGGTCCTGGTTGGTTTCACGTGCTTTCTACACACAAAGAGCGACTTTTGTGAAGAAATGGCGAGTGACAAGCTGTTGCTGTGGGAACGACAGTAATCTGAATCAGTTTTATCCCCCCCCCCCCCCCGACATCTACCTCCAGAGCGTTATAGCAAGAGACTGCTTCCTTCTCCCGCTCCTCCTTCTCTTCCGTCAGGCGCTCCACCTGCCGCTGCAGGCTGGTGTTTGCCAGCTGCAGCTGCTGTTCTCTATACTGGTTCTCCTGGAGCTCCTCCTTCAAGTTCTCCTGGAATACATGCCATCAACCATGTGTTTACTCCCTGAGTTTACCTCCTGAGATGGGCTAACATTCACCGGTACCCTTTACCCAAACACTAAAGCCATCAGATTCCATAGCCACCTGAGCTCAAAAGCACCACATGCTACCAGCCAAATGCTGGTAAATTATGATGTTGGGTCATTCTCAAACAGAAAACACTAATCTCCTATTGAATGGCTTTTAACCAATGGTTATACTCCACAAGGAACCCTAGAGTTTTTCATTTAACATGGGGTAAATGGAATCTGTTTATTTTTCTCAGGTTTATGCCTAAAAAGGGCAAAACAATGATGATGGTCTATGTATATAGAGGGGATGCGGAACTGAGCCAATACGACCAAAGTGTGGCCCCATCCTCAAACTAATAAACACAGTGCCATATTTTCGCCTTTTCCTACCATGGCCGCCTCCATGTCCATCCTTTGGACCTGCAGCTCCATGATCTCGGAGGACATGGTCTCGTGGGCTCGTTCATTCAAGGCACGCAGCTCCTCCGTCTTGTTGCTCAGGGTCTTGGCCTGCACCTCCACCTTATGACGCAGCTGTTTCTCCGCTAACAGAAGCTCATCCCGTTCCACCTTCATCTGCTCCAGCTAAAAGAAAAAAAAGTCATGAAGTATCAAAAGGCATTAAGCATCCCATCAGTGCAGGGTTCCTGCACAGCTTAAATTTTTAAATTCGATACTTTTTTCAATACACAAATATCTAATGGGGGTTTATGGAGCTACATGTACCCATACATCTAAATGCATAGTTTTCCCCATTTCATAAAATATCACAAATCGCATTTTGTGCCTGGACATGGATTATAGGTCAAAAGTAAAATTTTCAAATACCCATGTCCTTTGCTTTTCTCACAATTCTGTGATCAGTTTTTGCACCTGACTGGTTAGCATTCTGCTACTAGGTGAATTAATGATTTGCGACTGATGACGTTGTACAAACTTTAGATAGATTTTACAAATAAACCCAAAAATGTTATTTGTCAAAGGATCGTAAATTCTGAATCTCCCACATCACATGCATTGATGCAATTATATGAGAAAAAATATTTCCAAAGAAATGTAGTATTTAGGGAGTGCAGCTCCATGACCCCCTATACATTCTGCCCTCTTGTTGCAGTCCCAACTGGAAAAAAATTTGAGTGAGCATTCTCCCCCCAATTAAATGTGAACATTTTCACCCCATTTCCTGATCGAAAAACAATTTGCAACTGACACAAAAAGGCATGACAATGCATAGGACCAGCAAAGTGATTGGAGCAAAGGTGCCGGAGGAGACGGGACAAATGCATTATCTGTCAAAGTTGTGTCTCCTCCTTTGACACCATCTCTGGTATGACACCCTAGAGTATAAAGATATAGTACAGTCCTCAGAAATCAAGTCAGACCTATTTATTGATTACAATAATGCGTCATATAGTATCATGAACCCTGAAAATATTTCAGAGTGTGTAGTCTACATCAATGGCCCACCACAATATATCATTTTTTTAATAAACAGGCACTGTATTGTATGTACGTATTGTAGAGTACAAGTAAATAAAGGTGAATAAAGGGGATTGATGATTGATACAGACTCCAGCTGGCCCTTTGGCTTGACTGCTCCTAATGGGGCTAGCCCCTTAAGCCGTCGGAAGTTTCTTGCCCTTTACCATAACAAGTAAAAACAGAAAACGCTGCTAGGGAGTATTTCCCCTTACCCCTGTTGCTCATTTGGGCCTCTCTGTGTTAAGCGCTTTGAGACATGCCTTTTGTAAAAATGCGCTACACAAATAAAATTGAATTACTGAAATATGTACCAAGTTGCCCCAAGTCACATAAAAAAACGGCATCAGTGCAAAATGTGAGAAGGCTGATTCAAACCTTGTTTTTGTAGTCACTGAGTTCACTAGCATGGCTCCTTTCAAGCTGGGCCTCTTGCTGTTCCAGAAGTCGCCTCTGCTGTTTCTTGGTCTCTTCAAACTCGGACTGCAGATTGGCCAGCATTCGTGCCTTCAGTTCCACCTCCCGCTGAAGGGAATATTTATCCTGTTCCAGAGCCTGGATTAAAGGACAGCGAAATAAAACAGTAGCTCTCTTACCTTAATGAGTGACAGAAACGTTCACAACTGAATATGGGTGATCTATATTTCCATCAACTATTCCTACAATGAAAGCTGACAGGAGTTCAGCAAGACATCACCTCAATGGCATTTGTCATTTCTACGCGCTGGTCCTCTAGTTTATTCTGCAAATTAAGTTGGTCATCCAGCAACTGAAGGCCATACTGGCCAGCCTTCTGCAGTGCCTCTTCTTTTTCCTTCAGTTTGCATTGAAGCACCAGCACATCTGAGCTGCTCGCCATCTCTGCAGAGCTTTGAAAGAATAACAGTATGAAAGCATGTAGCCACACTAACAATGTTTAAGTTTATGAAGGTCGTCAGTGAAACGTTGTTGCACCTGCATATTACTGCATATTATTAAACAATCCCTCTTTTACAATCTTTCAGCTATGAAGACAAGCAAAACGCTTGGTTAACTGGTAGCTTAGGATATGGTTACAAAATGATTGTTAGTGCCCATGGTAGGCCAAACCCCCAGCGCTAATGGTTTAGTTCTACTCCAAGCGCAGATAGAAAATTAAAATATTGTTTGACATTAAAATGTAAATCCAGCAACAGCCATCAATTTACTAAGATGTCCATGAAAAGGATAATTTAAGTTTTAGGCTAAACCTTTTTTTCCCCTTATTTTCAGGTGATATATGCACATAAATTTAGGCAACAACACAGGGCAACAACGATAGAATGTACGCAGGGTAACAACGATAACACTCGTTTAAAAAGTTTAATTTTCAGTAAAGCAATGTTATGTTAACCACGTCTATTTATGTTTGCACAAAAAACAAACAGTATAAAATCTTGAGTGACGTTACGTTGCGACGTCGACTGGACAGCACAACGATGTAACGTTATCTCTCCAAATCCATCGACTAACATCTATAAAAGATGTCATATACCTATACGCTTTTAAAATATCACAAGGGCTGTTCGAAAAACATTTTATTAACATAATAATTACTTACAGTTGTAGTTGTAATGCTGGCTATCGCTTTAAGGGCCCACTTAACAAGCAAACAAAAAGTTTAAGCAGAGCCCGTTTAAAAATTCTCTAGTTGAAGGTTCAATTTGAATTCAGTACCAGTCTCGTAGCCTACGTATCGCGAGAACTTTGAAGTGCAAGCAACGTAAATCATTGGTTCCCTGTTTGTGCTTGAAGCTCTTTCAGACAATACGCAAGACTTGTCTCATTCCATTTATTTTCCATCTTCCCTACTTTTCCATTTATTCAATGTGGATTCACAATAGTTTGTACTAGGCCTACATTTACTAAATTTCCTTAGGCTTGCTTAAATGCAAAAAAAAAAAAAAAAACACTGGGTCAGAGCCGATATACAATTAGATATAATATACGGCTCTGCACTAGGTGGTCCTAGACCACCACCTAGTGGGCATTTTATTTATTTGCTGAAGAATGATACCCATCGAAGTTACGGTGATATATCTGAATTACCATAGCATTTTCTCACAGGATCATTAAGCAGTGCATCAGAATGCAGACAACCTGTTGGTGTCCTGATCTGAAACACAGTTTAACACACTTGCGCCTACCTATTGCTCTTTTATTTGGACTAGGCAGTATAATCCAGAAACTTTTCGAAGAAACGTTTAGCCACCGGTACGATTATTGATCAAGCAACGGGGAGAAGTAATACAAACTGGTATAGGCCTATATTCTGCGTCTCTGGACAGGCTGCCTCCAGCTCTACAGACGACCCTGATATGATTGATTCCCTTTGGCTTGACTGCTCCTAATGATATGGAACTAAATCCTGAGATTATAATGGGCACACAGTGTGGCGGTGGGGCCGTCTGACCGGGGATGGGGGGGGGGGGGGCGATATACACACACACACACACACACACACACACACTCAGGCAGGTTTACAATGATGTACTTCAACAACATCAGCATCCATCTCTAAATCAGTAGATTAACATTACAGCACCTGATGTAACATTCAAAACATTAACACACACACACACACACACACACACACACACACACAATCACAATGTCTTTGCCTTGAAGCAATTGAATTTCCTTCATTCCTTCAGCTTAGCAAACACATCACTGAGATAGGCCTAAGCCAGTTTCAGCAGAAATGGTTCATCATTAAATTTGCCCACTGTCTCACACATGCGCTCTGCCTCAAAAGCATCAAAAGTTATGGCTACTCGTTATACTTATAACGTTAGCTTGTTTATGTGGCATTTAGCCCCCCCAGTAGGCTACATCTGAAATGTTTTGCAGGTGCCACAGTGTTTTTGCAGACATCCACATTTAATTTAACAGGATGTCATGTGTAGTTTAAAAAGTTTTATGCTTGAGGATAGAATGCACAAGGCCATCAGTGGGTATACTGTATGTGGTTTTGGCGATATTTTTTTATTGGTGGCGTAATCTCAGCCGGACTGAACGGACGATTAGCCGCTACATTAGTTTATGGTTGTCAAGGCGACACAGTAACGTTACTCTAGAATCTTTGGTTAGATCTAATTCACTCGGCTTTGATTCATCACGTTTTTTGTGGCTGCCTGGTATATTTATATTGGAGTCTTCATTATATCACTGTTCTTCTGAAAGAGACTGCTGTACTCAATTTCTATTCTGTTCTTAGGTGTCTTATCTTAATGAAGTTTAAACCTTTTTTAATTCCTTGTTTTTATTGTTACCTTGCAGACAGTTTCATAGACTAAAATGACAGAGAAAAGGAGAGCAGATAGCCTATTAGATCGTTTTTCAGTGCCCCTAAACCGTTTTGTTGCAAAGCATTACTTACTCTATGTATCTTTTTCACAGTACTAGTCATGTTTCATTGTATGTTGATGGCTTGACTGTAAACAACATAACAATTAATGCAATAAATAGTTTTAATAATGATAGAAGCAAAGTTTTCCACTGTGGGAACATCTCTTTATGAAAAACAATATAACCAATTTGTGTCCCCTTCAAAAATTTCTCTTGACAAATTTTATATCTATTGTCCCCCACTACTGTTAAATGAAATTTACGCCCATGTCAAGGACACGCGACAGCATTTTGCCATGGGAGAGTCACCTGGCTCTTCATCCCCACCTGTGGATCCAAACGCGTCATCATACTTTCTTTTTGGCTGACTTTTCGCTTTTTTCAGTGCGCCTGTCTTATTCTCATTCTCGTCAAATTTTGTGAATGTGCGCCCATATGCCCCGCAAATACTGGATACCCCATTTTTGCGCCACATGTATCAAATTCGTCCATTTTTAAACATTTAACGTAATACCGGTACACACATTGTGTAGCCGTTGTGTAGGCCTATATAGCCTATGTCGCAATTTATGCCGACATTGTTAGCCTATTTGTCTCAATATGGTTTTAGGCAGGCTTAATTTTTCTGGTTTTAATGTGTTTCAAAGTGTTCTTTTGTTGAGTAACCTACTGTAAAAGACAGACATGCTCGCTTTATTCCGGTTCCTCGCCCCACCTGCAGTAGGGCCTACCGCGCGCTCCACACTTTGAGAAACGCTGGTGTAGGCTATGTGAGAGAGACTCGAGAGAGACAGAGAGACGCAGGGAGAGCAGTGAAAGAAAATGCAGTTTAATGAATACGATGCGTATTTAAAAAAAAAAAAACAACTACATATGTGGCGGCCGGTGTTGAATCTGTGGCGCACCGCATGTGCCATGTATGGGAAACACTGGGAACATGTTGCTTTATTAACACCACAATGTTCTTATGATATGTGCCTAATTCTACTAAGGACTATGGTCGTGACCTACTAATACCATGAACTTCTCATCATCTGAGAGACTGAAAACCTGACCTAGGAAGTTGGGTTAACCCCTTGAGCCGTCGGAACTGCCGGAACTGGTTTCTTCCTTTGCCATAACAAGTAAAACCAAAAAACGATGATAGGGAGTTTAACCTTGCCCCTGTTACTATTGGTGCTCTTTGTACTTAAGCGCAATCAGACATGCCTTTTGTAAAATGCGCTATACAGTTAAAATTGAATTGAATTGAATATCATAAACAGTAATTGCATGTCTATCTGTGCTGGGACAAGGGCAGTGCTTCAAAGGACAACCATGAACTATTTAAAGTGTTAATGAGGACAATGGTGGTGTGTAGTCATTTTATTCATTGTAGGCCTACATTAATTATGTTCTATTCCCAATGGTATACCTCCTTGGGCTATAAGACAAGACACCACCACACGGGGAGAGACAACCATTCTGCCTTGAACTGGAGGTGACTGAGGATGAAACATAGCTCTTATTCAAAATTCTTGATAGCATTTTAAGTGGAGATTTAGTATTGAACAGAAACATCAACAAAAGTCATTTAGCAACTTAGGAATTTAGCAATTTACCAGGTTGGGGGTTAACAAGTTGACAGAAAGGACACAGGCACAAAAAGCCAATAACAGATGTAGAGAGCTTTTTTCAAGGACACAAATATATAAGCTCTGTCTAATCAAAGGAACAAAATGGCCTGTAGGTGTGAGGACATCAAAAAATTTACTGTGACTGTATGAATGATTTGTAGAGAAGGAGGGCATTGGAAACATATTTTATAAAATGTAGAGAAAATGTACTTCTATCAAAATGTACCATAAGCTGTCTGGGTTGTTGTGTTTACCTGTTCATGCAATTTTTTTTTGTCTTAGATTGCATCAAATATTCCAGAGAAAAGTCCATATTTAATGCAGACTTTAATAGTACACAAATGGAATTATATGTCACAAAACTGGATTTGGGCCTGACCAAATAAAGGGTGACCTATGCAGTCTATAAAAATGAAAAGGCATGGGAAGTCAATTTTACAGTGTGCAGTGTGCACTGTTGTATTAAGTTGATGTTCATGCCGCAATTTTGTGGGTATGATTCATTTGTACCAGCCAGGCTAGAGTTGCCTATAGCCTCTGCTCAATATCACCTTTCTCACCTATCATAGTCAGGGATCTCTCACTATCTTGGGTTTCCTCTGACAAAATTTTAACTTGCCATGGCAAAGGAAACATAGGTTACACCAATTGAAGGATACCAGACGCTTGGCACACAGTAAAACAGTGTGAAAGCTTTTGGTGCACCAGGCTTCATTCACACCACAAAAGGATATAAATTACAAGCAGCATTTTTTATTTACAATATGCTAAACACTTAGCATGAGTGACATATAGTAACATTCAGACATATCTCCACACATTCTGTTTCCTCCAGGGTCACAGCCTGGTTTATTGCTGATGCTAAGAGCAGAGACAGAGAGGAGCTCATTCTTGGTCCAGTGATTTAAGACATTATTCCATCAGCGATGGTTGTTTAGAAGGTAGACCCAATAATCCTGACGCTGATGCAGTCAGCGAGACATCATCCGGACGAATTCTGAAAGCAGAGAGAGGAGTAAACTAACTAAAACCAACTATTTGGATTTTTTTTAAAGGTATACATAGCCTAAAGCATACAGCAGTCTAATAGGATCTTAGGATTCCTTGTACTGCATACCCTCAAAGTCCACAAGTCCATCTCCATTCAGATCACCGTCCCGTAGGATTTCATCAATGTCACGTGGATTTAGTGTCTCTCCCATCAGCTTTTTCATTGCCTCTCTCAACTCCGTAAGACTGATCTTTCCATCACCGTTGGAGTCAAACTATGAGGGTGTACATGTAAAAGTAATAATCAGTAACCAGTAAACATGCAAGTAGCCTACTCCAGAAATAAGCAATAAATGTGTACAAATGTCTGCTCATAGTGAAGGCCAGATTGTGTTGAGGCTTCAGAGTGTATGTCAAGAATGTCATTCTTCCAGCTGAAATCCAATATTGAGACTTTGTCAAAATGGAGAGATCACACGATATTGTATGAAGCCTTGTTTGCAGAGCTATTGTTTCAAGATGGGATTTGATTTTGGTGGGAGATCTTGTCTATAAAAATGTTTTGGATTACAATAGTAAAATGGTTGTGAATGATTCTAACATTGGAGATGGGTGAGAAGAGGATGTTTTCACCTGTTTGGGAGTACTTTGAAAACAGATTCCATCCAAAAAGATTTCTTTCCTCCCAAAAAGCTAGCCTAAACTATGCTATCTGTGAAGTTAATATCCTTTAACAACAATACCTAATCCATTTTAGGCATACAATTAAGATATAATATAATATAAATTTAGTCACCACCAGTTTATACTGGATATGAAGCTTATATGAAGCTCTGAGAAATTAATAATTTTGCAATATTGAATAATAAACATATTTATTTATTATGCCCAAAAGGGCTGCAACTGTGTGTGTGTGTGTGTGCGTGTTTGTGATACCTCTTTAAAGGCATCTCTGAGCTCCTTCACACCTATCATATCTGCCGTCTCAGCCAGCATCTTAGGGCCCATGAGCTCCACAAAGTCCTCAAAGTCGATCTTACCACCAGCTGCCAGAACAAACACAAACCAGGCCTTGTGTCAGCGGTTAAACTGTTACTGATTGTGTGCGTCTCAGGAAGGTGATGTCACTTACATGCTGTTACTGATTGTGTGCGTCTCAGGAAGATGATGTCACTTACTGATCTGCTGACTGAGCTCAATGAGTTCCATCTCAGTGGGCATGTACCCCATGGTCCTCATGCACTCCCCTAGGTCCTTGCAGTTGACAAAGCCATCCTTATCTTTATCAAATTCTATGAAGGCCTCCCTCAGTTCTAAGCAAACAATGCATACAGATGCACGGGATTATGAGGCTTGTTCATTCAATGAAAGCAAGTCAAATGTGAGACTGAGGAGTGTTTGGTGTTGTACCTTCGATTTCCTCTGGCCGTAAGTCTCTGTCCTTCAGACCACAAAACAGACAGAAAGAAACTGTTAGCAACCTATTTTACTTACCTTTTATACACCTACAATACATGTTGCTTTCTCTCTTTCTCTCTGTCTTTGTCATCTAAAGTTCTACTCCAGTAAGCAGTGATTGTGTTCTAATTCAGTATTGACAACACAGCCACGTCGGTCTGGGGAGAGTGACATGGATTTAGTCTGCCATCACAGATCATGGTGATGCACCAGTGCATGACTCACGCAGTCTTGAATGGTAACATGTTGCAGGCCACCAGATAATCCCAGATTTTAGTAAATTGCAAGCAAATCTTGTGGAGAGGCATGAACCAGTTACGTTGCTTCCAAAACCTTTGCCTCTGAAGAATCCAGTCTATGTCTGTTTGTCCTTATATTATTATTATTGGCTTTTATGTAGCACCTACCAACATATGAACATAGAAGGCATGAGTACCGCAATGCTAAGGCCCATCTCCCATCGTCCAATTATAGAACATGACTTCCATTAGTAAACCCTCTTAATCTGTTTGGTTTTACAATGACGTAACCAAAGGCGAGAGTTTTTACTGTACTGAAATTTAGCTGGAGTGGAACTTTAACTGACTCATGTATGTCAAGTATTGACACAGTTTGATGATTAAACTGGATTGAGCATCCCTGGATGGCAAAATAGCACAATGGTGGTAAAGGAGAGGCCAAAGATTGATCGACAGGAGCATTTGCCATGGCTATGAGGGCATTGAAACACACACCGATTTGATCCTTTCACCCATATAACGCAGCAGGACTCATTAGACAAATAAAATGGTAAAGATCAGGCCGGTGACATGAAAGATGAAGGAGTTGAATCCACACACAAATACCCACACACATACAGACAAACAAAACACAAATGACATGAAATCAAAACTTTCAGTGATGGATAAAATTCTGGGTCCTGGCTTCCTCCGTAGCATTCTGTTCTGAACCTTTTAGTTCAAGATCCAGAACCTCTAGATTTTAGAATTCAGTAACTTAGAAATGATTGAGTACTTGTTCCTCATCATCCAGCAAGAACTTTTTTCTATCTAATGACTGATATAAGGCCATGTCATCGCGAGAGATTGGCAAACTGGTGATGAAATGGAGTCATGGTTTACATGAGATAATGAGAGGGAAAAAAACATGATGAGACAATGATAGGGAAAAAACATCATGTTTGTGCACGTGTGTGTGTGTGTGTGTGTAAAAGAGAGGTTGGAAAAAGATTGAAAGAGAAAGTCAGAAAAATGTTGATATGTGATGCCTTGAGTGCATGTGTGTGTGTGTGTGTCTGTGTGTGTGCCTCTGTTTGTCAGGAGATCATGTGGCATTTACATGACTGTTTACATACGAGCTGAGCCTCGGCGAATCCCTGCCTGAGGAAGATGCATGCTGGTCCTACGATGTTGTGGAGCATGGTGCAGTTTTGCACCAGAGCACACAGGGGCTCCTTAAACTCCCTGACACCCCCCGACTCCTCCTGTCCCAGAGGAGGTAGCCCACCTTGGGACCTGCTCCCCTTTGGGTTGGGAGGAGCAGTTCAACGCAAATCAACACACAACACACAACCAGTCACACCAAGCTCACCGACACTAGCGACCACCACCACATTGTGACCACATTCCCTCATTATTTACCGCTAACAACAAGAAAATGTCAAAGTCAACGCAGATTGGTACACAGATGGAGACACTCTCTACTGCTTTGTTTTGCACGGTGTTGCCGGCAATGGTGTCAAATGTAAAACTACAAAACTATGTCCTTGAGAATACATAAAAACACATAGAATAAGAAACTAGTAAACATATAATCGGCGTGTGTTCATTTTCCTTAGAACGACTCCACTTCATGACATTCCAGTCAATAAGAAGGTCAATTTTGTGTCCATCCTCTCGACACACTCTGGACTAGACATGTAAATGTTAGATATGAAATATTCTTACCTTTTTGAGAATTTTGTCTTTCATTGAAGGTTTTGTGCAGTTACCCATTCCACAATTCCTACAGGCAACCTTCCTGTACTTTCACCACCCTCTCACTTAATTTGTCTTAATTTTGCTCTAGGCAAACTTAATCCTCTCACAACCCAAACCGCCTGGCAGCCTGGAGAGCTATCCTGTAGACTAGGCAAAGACCCAGTACTCCATTGTTAATGGAGTGGACACACACTCGTCTATTGACCACTAACACACCAAAGTAACCAAACAAACCTCTATTGATCGAATTTGTCCTGACTTAGCCCCGCCACCAATCAATCCCCTAATTACAGACATGTGACCTATTTTAGCACATATAAGGTGTATACATCCACACTATGCCTCAGTACACAACAGCTTTCAGGCACTCTTCATCCTCTTCTCTCTTTATTCAAACTCTTCAGACTCTTCTTCTTTTGCATTGCAGTATAATCTCTCTCTCTCTCTCTCTCTCTCTCTCTCTCTCTCTCTCTCTCTC
>JAGFZM010000093.1:1656895-1675353 GCA_017657215.1 Limnothrissa miodon | reverse complement strand
TCTCTCTCTCTCTCTCTCTCTCTCTCTCTCTCTCTCTCTCTCTCTCCCTCTCTTGTGTTACTCGAGGGTTATTGGAAATTACTGCTTTCACGAGATGGGCAAAAGAGCTGTGGGTGGAAGAGTAGGGAGAGAGAATTAAAGGAGAAAACGAGAGGCTTTTTTAATCCCCACATCTCAGATTAAAGAGAGGGGGGTGAGAGGGGACATAAGGAGATTGGGACAGAAGACAGAAGGAGTGTAAAAAGAAGGGGGAGAAAATCAGAGATGGGAGTGCTACGAGAGAGAGGGAAGGGTGTGTATGTGTGTTGTGTCTGTGTGTGTGTCCTAGAGAAAGAGAGAGAGAGAGAGAGAGAGAGAGAGAGAAAGAGAGAGAGAGAAGCAAGAGGAGAGTCTTTATGTGCATATGTAACTATGTGTTTTTGTTTGGGTGTGTGAAAGAGACCTTTGCCAGGTCGACTACCGTGCTACTGGTTTATACAGTCTAACCTGCCCAGCATGTCTGTAATCCACAGTAATCCAAACACGTACACGTACACAGACAGAAACACAAACACACATACACACACACATAGCCTATGATATAACACATATGGTAGAACAGAAACAGATTAATTTAAATGAAAATGACAATGAGGTTCATGGGCCTTTCATGTTGGTACACACATATATTTATGTATATTCTGTCATCTGTGTTTATTTTTTTTTTCACCAAAACTAAGCTCAAAACAAATGAAAACAAAATATGTCAGCGAGGTCACCCTTGGAACCAAATGGAATTGTGGGATACGTTCTGAGGATCAGTGAGATGACCAGCTGTTATCTAAGCATTCCCCCTGGCAACTTTGCCACAGTAATCAGAAATCGTCTGCTTTTGTTTTTGGTCGTTTAAAGGGACTGTGTGGTAAGTGTATGTGTGTGTCTAACTGTGCAGACACACAGACGCACGCACACACACACACACACACACACACACGCACGCACGCACACATATGTTTACACTTGCTTAAACCAACTTTTTTCCCCGAACAGTACAGCTGTATGGTAATTAGAACAACAGAGCACCACAACATATTCTGTGATGAAACACCAACACAGACAGGACTAGACAGAATTAATGAACCAACGGGAAAAAGGCAGGTAAGAAGGAAGGAGGTACAGTATGTAAATGGCAGAGATGATAAAACCACAGATGGACAGCAGGTGGCAGTATGGAGACGAGGAAAAACTCAGCAGGCCAACAACATTTTTAGGCCAAAGCAACTGTTATGTAATAATAATGCACTGGCAGTTTAAAGTAGGAAGTAAAAAAGGTCTTACTATGCCTTGTGTTTACTGTCACAAGCTGAGGTTAAATAGGGTGAAGAGATCTAGTCAATATGCATCAATTATTCACAGTATTACATAAGTAGGCTACACACATGACTGAAATCAAAAGCTTGTGACTGTTTTTCAAAACATTAAAAGATACAAATATCTGACAGACAAATATCTAACTTTGTCAGCGGCAGATGAGGCCTTTTTAATGAAAGGATAGAAATGTTAATTTGAAGGCTCCTCATAGGTGATTAATCATTTCCAGCAACATGTTATTGACTAGTATTAAAAAATAGAATCAGGTATAGACCTCCACGGTAACATTCTCAAAGCGTATACTGTAAGGCCCTATGTATATGGAATTTAACATGTATTTTTAATGATGGCTGCTTTCAATCTTTAGGTGATAGGGTCCAAGTCCAACATGTAGATGATTTTTTTTTTTTTTTTTAGAAAATCAGAAGCTAATAGGCTACAGCATACTAACCTCTGTGCTACTTTTGATGTTAATTCAGGCCTCAAGGAAAAGGTAATATTTTACAGTTTTACAATTTCCTCTACTGCTCAACATAATTTGTAATTAAAATCAAATTTTAATTGCTTATTGTAATCTTGTGTAGGTTTATTGTACATCTGTGTAGGCCTATGCTTCCGAATTTGAGACAGCGCAGTCCTGCGTGCAAAGCAGGCACAAAAGCCTGCGTTAGCAATTTAAATTGGTATTTGAAATAAATAGTAGCTTTTATTTTTCCATTAGGCCTACTAAAATTTGGAACCTGGTACAAATATTGGTAGGCTACTAACTTTGTTGAGGTTCCAGTAAGCCAAAACGATAGCACAGATAGTTTAGAACAACAAGTTTTATTTAAGTACTTTTAAATGCAGAGGAACACAAAACATCCGAAACCAGGCCGAGTAGAATCAAGCTGACCTGATACCTATCAGCCTAGAAAGAGAACTAATGTTAACCCTTTAGCAAAAAACGTCTGTATTTCCAACTTGACTCCATGACTTAACTGTATTTGCGAGCAGCAATAATAAAAACAAACAAACAAAAAAAAAACCAAACATGTTGAATCATGTTAAATCATTGCCTCTTTTAAGAACCAGGAGTGTTCTTATTTGATTAGGCCTACGTTTTGCACGTTACTGTGGATGTCTATTCTGTTGAATAAATTAAGCAGCAAAGATTTATTCGGGTGATCAAGTTTATAAATGTTTTCCTGGGGTACAGAATTAGTTTACCTGACATTTAATTGTAACACAGGTTCACTTTAACTGCTTGCTTTGGTGTGCCTGTTTAACCTACTGAATAACTAATGGGATGGAGGCCTCAGCCCAAGTAAATGGACACGATGGGGTTTCTGCTGGGAACTCTCGTGGGTTCAGCTATCAGTTTTTTAATCTCTGATGATTCAGGCTTGATGTAAGATTAGCCTGCTCGCGCGCAGCAATGCTACACCCAGTGACATCGGATCAGGGCTGAGCTGACTCTGTCTAGTGCAAGCAAGTCGCTCAAGGCCGTGAACCTCACCCCATGTGCTGATCTTTGATGTCTCCACAGCCACATTTTATAGGCTATCAATGACTTCTCACAAGTGCATGTATAGCCTATTCCTGTATGTTGCCTTCTTGAGACTGTCTGTGTATAAAGATGCATTACCTAATGTAAGTTACTAATTAATTATCAATTATATTATCAACATTTATGATGATGTGTTTTGCTGTAGAAGCTTTTGTAGCCTATATAAACTTGTTCTATTTCTTTTTTTTTCTTTTTAAAATAACTCTCTTACTTGCCTTTGCCTCAGCTTTGCACGTCTACCCATCATATCAGTTACAGATTAAAGGTTAATAATGCCGCCTAGATGCTAAGCTCTCTTGACACTACAGTTCAATGCACACACAGTTTAATTCTCTCATTAGCTGGATAAACGTAGCTGTGTTGTTGTGTTATATGGAAAACTTAGCTGTCTCTTTAAGCCCAAAACACTTTTTACCTGAGGGCAACTCAAGAAAGAGAATGATTAACATGCTAAATACATTTCACATCACCATCACAATATTAGTCTATCCAAGTTAGTCTGTCAGAGATATGATGTGCCATCAATTCAGAGTCCACAGGTGACAAGGACAGATGTGTTGGGCTCTAACGGAGAGCGTTTTTTTTGTTAAGGGAGCTATTGTGTGAAGCAAGGACTATAAATAGTTAAACACCTCCAGGAATTTCCATTGCATTAGATAATGAGTGCCTCGCAACATTTCATCAAGGCTTTAGGAAATGATGCCTGGAGGATTTATCTGCTTAAGGGCGGATCAAGCCCATAATGAAGTTTTAGCCAAGTTAGTCATGATGTAACAGGCTCCAGCTAACCCAGTCAATTTCGCCAGGGAGGGGAAACATCATTTGGAGGTGAATTTTTTGGCAGTCTCCAAGGTTATTTATCTAACCTTATCAAACATATCACTGAACTGCAACAGACATGATGAAGCCAGAAGAAGCCAGACATGACGCTTCTTCGAGAAAATACATATTGAGAACTGTCCAAGTTTCTTACTCAGCTGGTTATGCCCGTTGCACGCAGTGACACATCAGTCATTGTAAACACAATCAAAAATACTTTCCTGGCCCATAGTACTGGCTAATCAGACTAAGCCCGTTATAACATAACATGCTGAGTGAATACGTGTCTGCTATAAATGAGTGAGTGAATGAGTGTCAATCTTGCTTTCCTAGAATGAAATATGACATCAAAGACTCACCTGGCCAAACACAGAGTCCACAATGGGCACTAGGTCTGATTGCTCTGCCTCCCCCTGTTCCTCAGGTAGTCCCCCCTCGTCTTGCATGATCTCTTTTTCCTCCTCTTCTTCCTCAAAGTCGTCTACTTCTTGTTCTTCCTCGTCGTTCGCGTCTCTCAGCCGCTCAGCAAGGAACGTGTGGTTGAGCCTTCGCTCTCGTGGCGTCCTGGCACCAGTTACCAACACCTCAATGGCTGATGTGCCCTCAGTCTCCCGCCTTCTCTGCTTCTCAACCTTTCTCTTGATGGCAGCCTGAACCTATGACAGAGCACGAGAGAGTGAGAGAGAGAGAGAGAGAGTGACAGAGAAAGTGGGAGAGGGAGAGAGCAAAAGAAGATGATGGCTGTTGAGTTCTCCAGGAAATAAAATGATAAATTAGAAAATGTACCCATAGTTACTGTAAAATATTTGAAACACCAGTTTGTATAAGTACTTTAATAATTGTTGGTAGTTACAAACAGGTGCTTGAACCATAGTTCACTGTTAGAAACAGGTGTTTTAACTATTTTAAACAATAGTATTAAAATGTGACCTAACTATTTTAGGTTTAACTAACTGAAAGTAGACGTGTTTCTAAGCTTCATTTTGTCCTTTCCCCCTTGCCCCCCAACTTTTTCTTTTTAACATTGATTCTTTCCTTTCATTTTTTATACAGATCACTTAATGCATCTAAGAATAAATGTCCTTGATCCTTTGGTTTCCTTGTAGTACAGTCGATGATTAGGCCTACTTTTTGTTTGTACTGGAATATCACCATGCTAGTGGGGCAAGGGGGAAAGGTTCAGATGATTCTAAAGGCTTGGTACTGATAGGGGCCCTATAAAGCAATGTTTGGGGGAGCCAGAATTTTTAGCTGTGCCCCTGACTGGTTAGTTTCATATGGGCCTTTACTGTGGCCTCAGTAATCATATCTCAGATGCAAGGAGAGACAGACAGTTAATCTTGTCAGGCAGAACAAAGGTTATTCTTGTAAATCCGAATTTGTATAGAGTCTCAATCCCAGTTTGAGGTACGAATATGGTTGTTTAGCAAAGATATTAAATTCTGGTCAGTTTTTGTAAAGGCATTAAAGTATTACTAATACATTTGCATAATTAGTAGATTAATGTAAGATGTTATGACCATAAATACAGTAGTTTTTGGACTGTTATTAGATCTCCTTAAATGTGTTCACTCTGATAAATGAATACATTTTTATGATTTCAGACATTAAGTTAAAATGCACATATGATTTTTTTTTGTTAAACATAAAAAGTAGATTAATTAAATGGCCATGTGAAACTGAAACTGATTAGGATGTTGGCAAATATACAAATATATATACATTTTTCAAATACATTTACAAAGTCAATTACTGTGATTATGAATAATTGTGCAAAATGCATGCATATCTAAAACATTTTAAGTATTTTCAAAAAGCTTACTCACTAACCTGAAAAAATAGACAACTTTATATTAAGTTGCTCTTCGCTTAATATCTCTGTACATGCTGAGACACCTGTGTGATTTATCTGTACTGAATTTCAGAAATGTGTACACTTGTGCACCTGCTTACATGCAACAAGCTCAGGCACATTCAGTCACACACACATTCACATCCAAAACAATTTCAAAAATACCGACCTGTTTAGATTCATACAGTTACTCTGTACTCAGTACTGTAGCTTAAATGCTCCTAACAAGCACAAACACAAACATGCTCGCAGGCAGCCACACGCATACAGTACAGACTCCCACCTGTTTAGCGGATTTCTCCTGCGTAGCGCTTATCCCTGATGCGTTGCCTCCTCCACCGGCGTTCCCCTCACGAATGAGCATGAACATCCTGCCACGCTCTCTCGCACGCTCCCCCCTCTCTCTCTCTCGCTCTGTAAGCTAACCTCTCTCCACCCCCCTCCCTTTTTGCGTCCTGCTGTCAAACTTTTCTACCCTCCGCTGAAGGACTCAAATCTGTTATCCTTCTCTCCTCAACTCAGTAGTTTTTTTTTTTTTTTAAACTCTTCCAACACTAGGGTCTGGTCAGTGGCGCACCCAAAGTCCAAAATCAGCTCTGGTATCTCAAAGATATAAAGGTTGTCTCAGATTAACATTTTTCTCCCGTCTTCTTCATCTTCTTCCTCTCTTTGCCCATTTCTTCCTAAATCTCATTCATCTTCGCTGTTTTCTGTTTTCCGTGCAAACTATCTTTTCTTTCTCTCTGGTTTCTGTTTGTGTAAACAGCCCTAGTTGTTTTGACTCTCCCACCCTGTCGCCTTGCTCCTTCCAGTCCACCCAGGTGTGTGTATGTATGCGTGAGTGTTTTATCCTGTAGACGAATCAGCTGCAGAGGTATAGGGTTCCTCTCCCTATCTCCCTCTCCCACTGGTGACACTCTATACGTCTCTCTCTCCATCTCCGACCTTGTCCTTTGGACTTGTGGTCAGAACTTGGAAAGTACAGGTGTGCCTCTAATCCTACAAAAAGAATCTTTTCTCAATGAACGCCTGATAAAGATCCACAGTGAATGGCTACACAGACCGAGTGGCTCCACAGACTGAAACATGCCTTCGAGGCCATGTATGTGGGAAACCTTTATCTCATAGCAAAAATAGCACACCCAGACATCTGCTCCTCAGATTTTTTAAAACGTCCCTGGGTATTAACATGTCACATCCTCACTTGGCATGGAAGCAATGAGGCTCAATCCACCAGTCCCAAAAAATGCTTTAATAATACTTGTGATAATATCCATTGGGGTTATTCCGAGTGTCACATACAAGTCATTTTCTAAGCTTATTTCATTATCCTCATACCACAGTAAATCTCTTTCTCAGTCCTGGCATCACCTCTAAAATTTCCCTCACCCCACCCCTCAGCATCATAATCTGTAATTTCAGTGGTGATCCAAATTGAAGGGGGTACCTTGACATGGACAGACATCAGTTTATATTGACATTAGGTCATCTGTCTATTCAAGGTTGTGAAGGGGGAGATTTTAAACCTGATGTACAATTTTTTTTTAATGGGTTCACATGGGGTCACATGGGTTCACAGCAGTCAGGTAATTTTACCCTGTCACACCTCGTCCACTGACAGATGTTAAACTCCATTAAACACCAACAGTTCTGTGATTGAAAGCGTTGATATGTTATGCTAAAATGTGCTTCGGGTTTCTGATGAACTGAATTAACTTTTTAATACAGTTCATCTTTTTTTTATTTAAGGTTACGTAATCTCATTTCCCATTTAGTATTTGGCAGTTTTGTTAATTCCAGCTCAAGTCAATGCTGTATTTTGGTTTGATGATGGGCATTTCAAGAACACAGCATTTTGTCCTGTTGCATGGAGGGAAAAATGTCAGTTCAATAACAGTTTGTCCTCATTCAATGAAAAATGAGCATTTCAACATTTGCTCTATAACAAATCCTACACTAATAGAAAATATATTTTATATTGTCAAATGTTATTGAAATGCAATTAAGTTCAATTCAATTTTATTAGAAGAGCACATCATACAAAAGTCATGTCTCATTGCGCTTTGCAGCAAAGAGCAGCATTGATGACCAGTGTTTTGGTATATTTCATTTTCTTTGATAATGTATTCTTTGTATTGTGCGTCACTTTGGAGAAAAGTGCTTGCAATGTACAAATACATATATAAGGCATAGATGCTTATCCTTGTATGCCCAAAGAAAAACACTTGTGCTTTTTTTTTAAATGACTAATGAATTTAGGTATCCAAAAATGACATAATTTCATATCTGTAGCATTTCTGTGTATTCCAGATGTTAACATTAAATCAACATTAGACTCAACTAGAGAGGTTTTAACTGATTTTGTACAGTAGCTTAGTGCTGTGCGCTGTTAATGCTATCCTTTGAATGGCCTATGATATGTGCTTAAATGGTTCATTTGAATGGAAGAATGTCAGCCAAATGACAAAAACGTCTTCCTATTCTTTAAATATTAACAGGTGGAGGCTGTAGTTCAACGGCAAAGAAAGAGATCTGTCTCTGGAAAAAGACGGATGGAGATAAGAGACACAGGAGGGTATTTAAAGCAGGTAGACTGACCTGAGGGTTAAAGGACAGGTGGGGAGAAACAGAGTCAGACTGGCAAAGAGAAAGAGACTGGGTCAAAGAAACACAAAGACAGAAGGAGAAAGAAAGAGAGAGGGAGGTAAGGAGGAAAAGAGAGAAAGTCTGAGAGAGAATAAAAAAAGCAGAGACGGAAGATGTTATAGTGTTATAGTCCTATTTGCCTATGACACATTTATCCGTCAAGGTTAACCAATCAATATGGACCTCTAAATGTCACTTTTCAAGTCATCCACTTTGTACTCCCATTGACAGTCATGGGTACATGTTGTAAAGAGAATTAATTAAAGATCAGGTGCTTGACACATCAATCAAGTCGTACATCAAAATGCATGACTGAATTGAATTACAATGACAGATGAAGAATGAAAAAAAGAAAGGAGTAAGAAAGAGAGTAAAAAAAAGAGATACTAGAGTTGACGGGTGATAAAACAGTAATGTAAGACCAAGTTCTTGTGTTACTACATGTCGTTCACCTCACAATATCTTATTACGTCCTGAAAGAGAGAGGGAGAGCGAGAGAGAGCGCAGGAGAAGGGGAGGGGAGACTGGATAAGACTTTGACACTATAAGAAAGTAATTGGAGTACGTAAAGTAGACGGAGGTCATTGATAATTGATTGTCCTCTATGAGCGATCATGCGTCACTTGGCTATTTAAACTGTCAATAAAATGTATATGCCAGGCTGTGTGGACACATGTGGCTATATGTGCATCTGGGTGTTGCGTGCTGTCCAGTGATACCATATGTTTTCACGACTGTGTTTGTACATGTGGATGTATGCATGTGTGTGTGTGTGGAGGGGCGGGGGTGTAGTGATGTGTAGTGTAGGGCCCATGCCTGTAACAGACAGCGTTAAAATGCATATTCTCATGATGCACTGTGTGAGATGGAAGTGTTTAGCTAGACACTACGGCAGCCTGTCTCTTAAGGATTAGAAGTTAATATTCAAAACAATTTACTTCCTAATCCCACACAACACACAGATTACGTAGAGGGAAGAGAAAGGGAGTGACAGAGAGATAAGGACAGGGAGAAAGAAAGAGTGATATGAAGGAGTACAAAACGATGGAATTATTGAAACTAAGAATTATAGGGACATGGGGAAGCAGATTAGGGAAATGACTTGTCATCATTAAAATCTTCTTAGAGACAATGAACAATAACATTTATGAGAACATGGCTACATCACTTGATCGCTGCAAATGTTTATTCAGACTTCATTTTCTGGCAGCTGAGGTGAAATCAAATTTGGGAGACAATAAATCCCCAACACAAGCCACATATTTAGCACCATCTAGTGGTACACAACAGGAGGACACAGCTTCAGAGCTGGCAATTCAGACATTTAATAATATAATTGTATTTTTTTTTTTTTTATCTTTATTAGGAATTATAATATATTATAATATCCTCATAGCTCAAAATCAAAAACAGCCTTTTGATCTTATTCAGTCATAAAGACAAAAATGTGTTAGTAATGTGCATAATAGTATTAATGTATTCTTTTATTGTCATTCAACACCAAGACAAACGTCAATCCTTCTCAGGCAATCTTTCATCTAATCCAAAAATAATCTCTCAAAATAATCTCTCTACATGGCTATTTTCAGTTATACCATATTTATTATGCATATGCATAATACACTACACACACACACACACACACACACATATTTATATATAATATACCCACTGTTTGTTAGGTACATAATTGTTCAATTTGCGGTTTTAAATACTGTTAACTTCATGTCAGCCTGTTAGAACAGTGGGGTGCGTATTGTGAGAGGCTCACGATTGCGACCGTTGATGATGGGCCAGGGGTTAAAGTAGGGGTAGACTGGCTCAGTGAAGTGAGCGTCACTGAAAGTGAACAGGTGACTCATATCCTTAGCATCATAGAAAGCCACCAGGCCCCCATTGTAGTCCAGGTAGATGCCCACACAGTCGGGCTGGCGGCTGGGACTCAGGGGGCACTCATCAGCACTGGTGCACGCCTCGTACTCATTGCCGTTGCGCAGAACCAGCGTCCAGACGCCATCCTCGGGGCACAAGCTGATCTCCTCCTTGCGGTTGACTGAGGCGGTCGCCACGCCGAGGCCCCAGGCCGTCTTGCCCGCCACCTCCACCTCCCAATAGTGTCGCCCCTCGGTGAAGGGCTCCGTGCCCAGCACAATGTTGTAGAGGGTGAAGCGCTCAGGGTTGTTTGGCAGACCCGACTGGATCTCGCCCACAGTCACACTTTGCCCGCAGGGGGACACGTGTAGACGGGGGTAGGCAGTGTGGGAATCCAGAGTCACTGGCTCCACTCCTGACAACAGAGGGCAGGGACCATTCTCTTAAAGTTCACTTTTGACTTTTGCTTTAAAAAAAACATGCAACTGGACATCATTCTGGGGGCAGTTCCTTTGTTGTGCATGTGTAATAAATCTTAATGTAAGCATGTATTATCATTTTTAGCAAGTGTAGTAAATCAAACATTTTATTTTAAACGTTGATTTTAATTTTAGAAATGACTGTATGTATGTGTACTATGTGCTATGTACTAAGTACTATGTGCAAAATCTGGTTATTTAGCTGTTATCTTCTGAAACAACATGGCACACAAACATATAAAAAGGTATTATAGTAATTTGTATATATATATTAGTATTAAATATTAATGTTAATTAAATGTCAATATTTACTTAAACCCAGCGCTGCATATTTTGGTCACCTGACACTGGGTCTAACACATAAGTGTCAAACAGAAACTGTGTGTTGTTTGTCTCTCCTCCTCTGTGTGTGCAGTCTGTGCCTTCCTGTGTGTGTGTGTGTGTGTGTGTGCACTGAATGGTGTATCAGTGTGTGTGAGACAGAGAGGGAGATAGAGAAAGAGAGTCTGTGTTTACCTGGCTTCAAGATTGAGTTCATTTTCTTCCAAACTCGGTATTGCAACGGACCTACAAATTCTCCCTCTTGCAGGTCCACACACACACACTGAGGCTTCTCAAACACACACTCCGCACTCATCACGGGGAACAACACAATCCCTGAGTAAGCGACTTTAAATGGTCACTATAACATGTGATGAGTTGCTGCCCTAGAAACAGCATGCATGTGTCACCATCGCATAGCACAGCATAGCAGTGGTGGAAGCTTGTCAGATCAGATACTACTGCATATACTCACCTCTCAATGAAACGTTTAATTCCCTGAGAAAAAAAAAAGAAAAAATAGGTCAAAGGTCAATCTGTGTGTTCTTCTAATTCTCTAATTCAGTATCTAACTTTAACTGTGTTTTTGTCCACTAAGCATGGCTTACTGTGAGTGATTCGGGGTTCTCCTCCTCGTTGAGTTTAGTGTGCATGTTTTGGGCCGCGAGTTCCAGCTCGCTCATCTGCGCGGTGGTCTGAGTAAGCAAGTTGTTCAACTGCCCCAGTCTCTGTTCTTTGGCCTGCTTCAGATGCGCTTTCATTTCCTCCTCCTGATGTGACAGGAAATCGTGGAGTTCTTGGAACTCGGTGCTGATCTGCTGATCCAGTTCTCCGGCTCGTTCCTTGGCAGAAACAGAGTGATTAAATATTGTAATTACAAAACCACTTCAAATGTTCATCAGGGCTTGACTCAAGGAAGTTTCACAATGGATGATATTGGGCTATAGGTTCTAATTGGTCTATTGTATAATTGGTCTTTGTAGACTTAGAATGGAGTCTACTGAGTGCAGGTCAGCTATAGAGTGCACACCAGGCATATGCCATTTCAACATGGCAGACAGTGTGGGGCCTTCATTATAGTTAAAATAAGCTCTCCTATACATCAAGTAAAGAATGTCACACATCTCCATCGACCAGACATTCTGGTTCCCAAAAACACTCACTTGAGATATTTCCGAGGCCTTACCTTGAGGAGCAGAATGGTGTCATTTGTCTGCAATTGATAGCTGGCAGCTTCCTTCCTCTGTTCCTCAACTCTTTCAAGAGCGAGACACATCTTTTCCTATTAAGACATACAGCAGTCAAGTCAGAAACGGGAGAGCTTGTATAAACTAGTAAACCATCTCTTTCAACTGTAAATTCATCCTAAGAGGGCTCAGTAGACCAGAAAACTCTTCAAAAACGAGAGCCAAGGACCTAGACTGTCAGGTTGGTGTGTGTACAAACTGGGCAGCATTCCAATGAACAGAGCAACTGACTTTATCCAATAATATGTAACAAGATGTGCGTGATGACTGCTCAGATCCAATTGTGGTTTGAAAAACAGTTTAATGTGATAGCCTCTTGTTTAGGACCAACGGATGAAATTGACAACAAATATCAGTTGGCCTTGTGATGAAGGTGGGATTGTTTCAAAACTGATCAGTGTCAGGCACATGCTATTTTCCTCATGTCGTATGTCCTTCCTTCCGAATGAAAGCCACAAATCACCAGACTGGCAAAGTTATATCTGTAGGCTAAAAAAACATTCTGTAGGCCTACCACACAGGCTACTGCTGTCATTTTGCATTTGATCTTTCTTGAAAGGGAATCTGTTGTAAAACATTAGTGATGTTTAATCACCTCTTAAGTATGTTGCCACACCCAAATGTCTCACCTGATTTGTTTGAATCTATTGAAAGGCCATTGCTTTTGTTCTGTAATCTGTGAACCAGGTTCATCTAATGTAGTCTATGACTTGTTTTAAATCCCCAATAATGCAAAAGTCATTGTGCAGACAGAATTTTTTATCTCTTACCTTGTAATTTTCAAAAGCCTCGTTAATGGGAATTACGTTGTGAGTCTTGTGGTCGCGGGACATCCCACAAACAAGACAGATTGCCACCTGATCATCCTCACAGTACAGTTTTAGTCTCTCTTCGTGCTCAACACACATACCGAGTTCGTTTTTGTTGTCAGAGTCCTCGCAACTACAACAGGAGGTACTCGCTTCAGGTGATGGACTCCTGCGTACCTGTTGATGGTCCTTTGGCCGAGCGTCCATTGCTTTCGCGCGTCGCACACTGTCTACAACGTTACAAAGGAGTGAATTTGGTCTCAGTGTTTTTGAACATGTCTTACGACAATGAGGACAAGTCGATTCGTCTTCAGACTTCGCCTCCCAACACCTGCCAATACAGGCACGGCAAAAATGATGACCGCATTCTAGGATAACGGGCTCGCGGAACAAATCAAGGCAAACGGGACAGGTAAGCTCTTTATGAAGCTCTTCAAGCGCAGCACCCTCCGTGTCCATATTCGTCTGTCGTGACTTAACCACCACGAAGAATATCATCACAAGTTTACCAGCATAACTTTCAGTCCGCCCTATGGGCGGAGTCTGTACACTTTGACAGAAGGAGAACATGCGTCAACATGACATGAAGACAGGTGTTAATGTTATGTATGCCAAAAAACAGTAAAGCCCAGCGGCTACTCATATGAGGGGTTAACCATGTTTTGAGATTTTTTATTGGATACACGTAGAATGTAAATCAGTAATCATTTAAACCAGAGACTCGAGAGTTTTTAGATAAACTAAATGTTAGACAGTCTCTACGTAAGTTTAAAAAAGTTTTAGTTAAAAGAAATATCACTGACTTGGAGGGCAAGTGTGGGATTCTTTGCATGAAAGTGTACCTAACACCTCCTAAAGACACATCCCTGTCAGTACACATAGAGAAACTCAAGTCAAACAGACTTATTCACATCTCTGAACATCACGCCTTACCCTTGTTTTTTTAAGGTCACACTTCCATGCTACCGACACTTCACCTTTTGTGACCAAGTACAGAGTCTGAATGGAAAGGTTTCAGTCGTTATCATGGTGTGTAGTCTAATGTTCTAAAAGTTCACTATGTGCCAGTTCCCAGGCAGAAACATTTTGCATGCAGCAACTCAATCATTTAGACTTTAGACGTCACCCAAAGTTAAGACGGCAATTTAATCGATTCTTTTCATGACATATGGCATACCAAGTATCTGCATGAAAAACATGAACATGTTTGTTCCTCTGTTTCTACTTAGACTAAGTGCCACAAAATGTCAGTTTCTCTTTAGCCCTTTATTACTTCTTAATAACATACAATCAAATAAATAAATCATAATAACAATACAGTATTCGGTTCTGAGCTGTATTTTTCAGAATAATTTTTGGTGTGATTTACTTAGTAGTCTTATAAAACATCACACAGTCTCTGATGTCGGCATTTGTGTTTTTCGGTCCAGCTGTGTGTTTTCGTTTAACACCGTCTGTGTGTGAGCTGGTGCTTCTTCAGATGAGCTGACTGGATGAAGGACTTTCCACACACTTCACAGCTGTATGGCCGCTCACCAGTGTGAATGCGCTTGTGGCGGGCAAAGTTCCCAAGGTCGCAGAACTTCTTGCCACACTGGGTGCAGGTGTAGCGCGGTTCCCCTGAATGGGTCTTCAGATGTGCGTGGAGCACAGAGCGGTTCCCAAACATTAGGCCGCACACTCTGCACTGGAAAGGATGTTCTTTGGTGTGTGAGACGAGGTGGGCACTGAGGTTCGCCTTGGAGGTAAACTTGCATTGGCAGAATCTGCAGCTGTAGCCCTCTGCACCACTATGACTCCTCAAGTGATGCACGAGACGGGACTGGTACAAGAAGCTCTTGCCACACTGGGAGCACTGATGCCTCCTCTCACCCTGGTGCACTTGCAGGTGTCCACAGAGGCCTCGGCGACTGCGAAAGGTCTTACCGCAGTCCTTACAGTGGTGTTGGCTGACTCCAGGCGAAGGGCTTGTGGGAAGGTGCCGTGAAGGGACGGTCTTTTGTAATGTCCTTGGGCTTTTTCCAGTCGTGAGTGAAGGTGTATGTGATGGTCTGTTTGGTAAAGAGAGGTTTGTGTTATAATTACTCTGCTCCACAATCTGATGGTCAGAGTGTCGTGTCAAAATGTCCACTGTGTAGTGGTTGCTGGTTGGATTGAGAAATGCTGTGCATGTAGGGGTCTGAGAAGTGCCATGACTGCTGTGCTGTTGGTCTGCAAGGTGAGAATGCCCATAACAGTCTGCAGAAGCACGTCCTTCACTAAAGACATTTTTAAGAACTGCTGTACCAACACGGCTTTGGTCCTGAGTCACAAACCTCATTTCTTTAGTGTTAGGCCAGGGAGATGATTCATGTTTGATTTCTGACTCGCACAGTAAATCAGTGGCATTTGATGACAGTCTCCACTCCCTATCCAGATCAGGATCAGGTGTTAACTTTATCTGACCTATGGAGGAAGAGAGAGATGGAATTAAAAGCAGTTGAATTCCAGGATTTGGTGTATGATAAGGTCATCACACATTGGAGATAAAGATAAGGGCCATTTCCCACAATTCCCATTGAAAACCGAAGAGATTTCTATTTCTACAGTGAAAATCATAATTTTGTTTTTGTAATAAGTAATGCTTTAAAAATCAAGATCAAAGTGGGTTTTGTTATATTTTACAGATACCAAAATTGGGGAATAATCTGGTCACCCTAGTGCATACATACAATGCTTAGTTTAATAATCTGTTCATATGCTGTTTATAATGGAACCACAAAACATCAAATATACTTGTAACCTGTGCCACGGTAAGATAAAACCCACTTGTGGTCATGCCTGTTATGTCATGCGGTGTCATGTGTCTGTGTGAATGCCTAAAATACTTACTCTCTGTGTGTAGTTCATCAGGTGGAATTTGGCAAATTCCTTTGACTTCCTCCAAGGCAGAAGCCTGTAACGAGTAAAGTCAAGAGTACCAGATTGCTTGAGAAGTCCAAGTCCAGGCAAATATCATTATGCAACTTTACACATTGCATCTAGACATATTATGTAACACATTCGTGAAAAACAAAGTACAGTTTAGTACAGGGGTTGGCAACCCGTAACGCTCAGATTTCCAGCGAAGGTGCGCAGCCCTTGTTTTTATACTGTAGATTAGAAAAAGTTTGGCAGTCGTCTTTCACAAAAGGAGTGGCAGCACGGCAGTTGCACCAAAGATCATTAATCAGGTTGCCCTTCAGTCATTTTGCTAGGACCTTTTTTAAAGAAGGGCTAAGCAACGTTGTTTTTTTCTCTCACAAGCTCCCTCTAAAGACCGCTGTATTGCATTGTATAGGACTGCATTCTATTGGAGGCGGTCCGCGCTGCTGAACATTGCAAGTGCTGTACCGTTATAGGCCACGGTGGCGCATTCTACACTGTTCGTTAGCCGTGACATGACTCATTTTAGCATCCTAAACAGTATGAAACGGATTAATTTAATGAAAAATGTTGCATAGTGGGCCTTTAAAGGTAGGGTGCAGGACCTCCAAGGTAAAGGATCTCCAAAAATACAAATACAAAATACAATGCTTTTGTACTGTCAGTACATTTTATGCTTGCAATATTGTTTAAGGACATAGAAAGGTATGCCTACTAAACTGCAGACAACCATGAGAAGCATGATTAAAGCACAGTGAGAATGTGGTTAGTTGCAGCACCTGTGCATGTTTATCTTGGAATAATAAATCACTTATAGTAATAGTAATTGTAATATATCATGACTTAAAAATGTCCTAAAGTGCTGTTTTGCTCAGCTAGAATGGATTCAACATATTTTCTGGGTCATAGAATGTGTAGTTAATAACAATTGACATGTTGTTTGGCACGCAAAAGATCAAGACCTTATCTTATTGCCACTACATGCCAAAAAGATTGCCAACGCCTATCTTACCATTTCATCTTAGAAAATGTCTTTATCTAGCAATGCATACAGTAATTAGATAGGTAAAGGGTAAAATCAGTAACCAGCTGGATTGAGATCTACTATAGAGAAAAGAGTATGAGGATCAAAAACAGACACACTGAAACTAATATTACAATAGACATAAATAGTCTGCCTTTGTTCTACATAACAACCTATAAACTGAGTGAATTGTTATTGTGAAATTGACATGCATCAATGGCTGCTCTTTTTTGTGCTATAAATAAAAGTCATTGAGCTCCAAAAATCTGTATGAATTAAAAAGCCTATAATTAAACAACAGACATCATTAGCAGTGGGTTGACTGTAAAGTGGAGAACTACACATGGTACTATGTATCTGATGGTAAATGGTTTCTTGATTGTTAGTTAGTGTTCATTTTGCCAGTGTGTACAATATGGTGATTAGCTTGTGTGATGTGTGCACTGGTAAACAGGTTATAGCAAATATTAGTGTTCCACCTTGGTTGTAACACCCTCCACTCCACCCGCTGTGCGGACAACCTACGGCTCCTGTGTGTCTAAGAAATGTACAAAGTATACCTGCTGAAAATGTGGTGAACTAGAAAATGCACACAGCAAATACTTTGCTCAGATGTAACACTTATTTTTCTCACCTCAACTTTAATGACAGGGGTTCCCTCCTTGGTCTCCTGGTGCTCCTGTATGACTTCAGCAGGACCTGATTCTGTTGTGCCACTGCCAGATGATAGCCTTCCAACAGCTTTTGGTGAAATGACAAAGAAAACAAGCAAGCAAAGCAAGCAAAGAATTAAAAACATAAAAATGAATAACTTTATAAAGGCTAGGTCAAATTATGCAGACTACGCCATTTACATTTACACATTATCACATTCAGGCACTCTTGATTTACAGTTTGTCAAACATGATAAACATTAAATCTCTCGATGCATGATAAGATACGTAAAAGAAATAATTTTATAATTTAACTTTGTGTGTAGAACATTTAATATGACCTTTAATATGACAATAATGCTGAACAAGTAAGGTTAGCACAACATAGCGAGACCATACCAGCCTTTAGTGAAATTTGTAGCCGACACATAACACTAGCTGCAAGAATACTGAGTTCTCATTTCTTACAGTGACAGGCTTCTGACATCCATGCTTCGTTTTGCTCCAAGTGGCATTCTGCTCTTTGAATTATGCGACATTTAAGAGTGGTGTTCTCTGCCTGTACCCGACTGATTTCAGTGCGGAGCGCTAGCACACAGGACTGGTAGAGTTTCGCTGTTTCAGTCATGGCTGCGCTTAAAAGAATTTCCATGATGGATGCGAACTGCGTCTGAAAAACACGAAGGTCCTCGTTCATGTTTGTTCAAATTATTGATTTCTGATAGATGCCCTGCGTAAACAGCCTACATAAACATCAGCAGCAGAATCACAACCGTTTATATTGACACCATACACGATAACTTCCGGGGTAAACCACGCGGACGTTTTTTTTGTTTTGAATACTGCAGCTCAGAGAAAAAAGTTATGATGGTAATAATATTATTTGCTTATTTGGGATGGCAAATAAAAACGATTTCGACACACTACATGCCA
>JAGFZM010000093.1:1645085-1656795 GCA_017657215.1 Limnothrissa miodon | reverse complement strand
AAAAAAAACTGAATCGGTATAGGCCTACGTACAAACAAGTCTTTGTAACATGTGAATATTGGTCAGTTAAGGGAATCAATTTACAGGATGTTGCATTATGTTTGAAAACAATCCACCCAAGTCTTATATTCTACAGCTTCACCTAATGAACATGTCAAGCTTTTCCAGCTCCACCAATCAAGAACAAAACAAATACAGATGGTCACACTGACCATTGCAAGCCTTTGTTGGCTTAAAACAGCTTATGTCTGAAAAGCGTGTTGATTAAATACCATGAAAAAACAATAGCATTCTTTAACCCATTTTCATTTATTATTGACACAAAGTACATTATGTAAACTTGTACAAAAAGAGAAAGTTGTAGACACTCCATAAGGCTCCAATGCCTTCTAAAAGAGACGAGAGAGATGATGTTGACAAGGTATGAATAACAAGAAAAAGCCTTCATCCAGGAAAAAAAAAATGGAGCATTATCAGTAACATCTTGTATGCTTGTACGTCTTGTATGCTTAAAATACAGAGCTTCTCAGAGTAATTGAAATTTTCAAAACCTTATTTGTTCATACAGGTTCTTTAGGGTATTTCTGAGTAAAACACAAAACACAAGACAAATTCAAATTGTTTGTACAAGACCAATGAATTAATAATTTCAAAGGGGTGTAAAAAAAAAAAAAAGTTCCTCTTTTTTGCCTCTCTCGACAAAATTTAAAATTGCTATGGCATGTCAGATGCAGGTACTTCTACATGGTGTGTATACAGATTTAAAGCAAGTTGTATGTTACATACAAGAAAAACAGTCGTGTAACCACTTGACTTCTGTATGCTATGGTCTTAAGATGATGCAGGCTCTTAACTACAATATTGCTGCCGATTAAAACTGAATCTGACAGCACTGGTTGCCTTTGAATGGTTTGCTGTGTCTATGTGTGTGACTCAGTCCATGTCTGTTTTCTCTGTATGATCATCACTTCAGAGTGCAAGATGGTCTAATGTCTGAGGTCAATAGGCTGTCATCATGTCCCAACATTGTATTGATTTTGTCTTTCTTTTGCAAGCAGAAGGTGCCTGTTCCTGTCCACGGTGTTACATGTTGTAAAAACACTGGTGCTGTTTGAGCTGTTCGGGGTCACTACAGGTTTTACCACACTGCGGGCACTGCAGCCCCTGGCCCTCAGCACGATCGCTGCTGTGGATGTGCTGATGCCTCTTGAGGTACTCCACGCGGCTGAAACGCTTTCCGCAGGCGCCGCACTCGTACGGCCGCTCCCCCGTGTGGATGCGCTGGTGGCGCTCCAGGTTGCCCAGGCGGCTGAAGCTGCGTCCGCACTGTGGGCACCGGTGAGGCCTCTCGCCCGTGTGGACCAGCTGGTGGCGCTCCAGAGAGCGCGAGTGCATGAAGCGCTTGCCGCACAGTTCACAACGGTGGGGCCTTTCGCCACTGGGCACGCATTCATGGTTCTTCAGGGCCCACGCGTGGCTAAAGGCATGACCGCAGGCGGCACACTGGAACGGCTGGTCTTCATCGCCGGCAGCAGGGCACACATGCTCTTCCAGGTCCTGAGTGGAGTTAAAGCCTCCACCGCACTGAGTGCAAAAATGCAGGAAGTCCCCACCCTCCCCTCCTGACTCCTCTTCGAGGCTACCAGTGGCTGATGGGAGTTGAAGTCCCTCTCCCTCCTCAAGGAGCGGCGGCGAGCTGTTGACTGCTTCCCGGGCTCTCTTGGTCCAGCCAGTGGTGGCTGGGCCTGCGGCTCTGTGTGGGGAAGGCGGATGCTGCTGAGAGCTGCAGAGTCCATCCAGGCCGATGTACTTGGGGCTCATCACATACTCCAGGTCACTCCTGGTGTCAGACATGTCTAGATGTGTCGGGCTGTTGATTCCCGACCTGCTGGCCTTCTCTCGTTCCCGCTCGGCCCTCAAGGCTGTCTCGAGGCCGCTGAGCTCATCCACACTGACGCCAGCCTCTTCTGCCCCATCTGCGCAGGCTGGCTCTCCCTTCCAGTCCTCTTGAGCACCAGACAAACCAGAAGGGCTGCGACTGTCTGAGGCCAAACCAACAGAGCCACTGGCTGGGTCAAGATCTACTATAGAGAGGATAAAGACGACAATCAAAACACAGGAAAAGTTTAAGAGAGAGCAATTTTAGCTGAAAATAATATTAAAATAGGCACTAGACACACTTAATTTGCTTCTGTAAATTTTAGTCAGCTTTTCCTATAAAATTTGTCATTTTATTACTATGAAATTGGCAAGTGATATGTCAATTAATGATGTTCACATTGGTGATTAAGGTACACATCATTACATCTAGTAAATTCATGATCATTAAAAGGCCTTTAATGACAAACATCATTAAGCAGATTTAACTCTGCATTTCAGTTTGAGGTGCTGGGTTTCCCTTCTGAATATTTGCAAGCTTTTTTTATTCAGCATTTGCTGAAACAGCAATCATATCTCACCAGTTGGATGACTGTGAGGGCCACTAGATTTTGGCTCATTAGGGGCCATCTGTAGAGCTTCTTGGATCAGCCTAAGCGAGTCCGGCCTGTAACCAGCCTCCTGCTCAGCAGTCTAACACAGACAAACAAGGATTCACACAGAGTTAGGTTTGACGATCACCGACATCAAAACTCTTTTGGATGATATGTGATTTATGTGGGCTTGGAGTGATGCATCTAAGCCGTTCTATCTCCCCCTCTCACTTGGTTCTCCTCCTCCACTCCCTCCCTCTCTCCCTCACACACTCTAGTTTCTAGCCTCCTGATTGGCTCCTCACCTCCTCTTTGATGTTGGCTGGCTCCTTTCCCTCCCCAGAGGCACGTCTTCTCTCCTCCCTCTCCTCCTCTTCTCCTTCAGGCAGATGAACGAGGTACACGTCCCTACCCTCCTCCCTCGCTTCTCCAACCCCCTCCTCCCACGCTCTACCACTCCACTCCTTCCCTGCCTTTCCTCCTGGGGGAGGGGAGAGAATGCAGGAGTGGTGAGGAGATCAGGAGAACGAGCGAGAGAGAGAGAAAAAAAGAAAGACTGAAAATCTCTCCTCCTATTTCATGACTCCTCTTATAATGTGCTCTGCAGTCAGACTACAATGTATAAAGAAATAATTGGAATAAAGGCTCAAGTAGTTTATGAAGGAGTACACAATTTAAAAAACATTAATAGTAGTAGAAAGGACAGGACTTACTAGTCATGTCCACTTTGCGCTTCTTTCGCCCATTATCGTCAGAGGCCACAAGGCCAGCGCGGCGGCTCGCCCAGCTGAGGCCATACTTGCGCTCATTTCTTAGCTTATTCTCGGTCAGTCTCAATCTGAGCTTCAAAGCTTCATTCTCTTTTCTATTCAGTGATATTTCCACCAAATAGTCGTTGACTGTGTCCTGGAAGAGTTTTGTTATCTCACACACAGACGCACGGACTAAACTATCCATGACGGCGGTGAGATGCACCTGGAAGGTTTTCAGAGAGTCTGCCATTCTTCTGTAAAACGTTGCGCTATCAACAGAAGTGCCCTTTTGCGAAGCGTGTGTAGAAAATCTCGTTATGAAATAGTGCGATGAAATGTATGAATACAACACCTTCCTACTTTGTGGGTGCTTATTGTACAAATTGCGGTTCTCCACCACTTACCATAAATACATAACGTTACTAGTCCTAACTATCGCCGAGAGCGAGCCTCTGCGCAAGTTAGTTTTTGCCTAATCCATGACATCAAGTTTACAATAAATGTGTTTTTGAATACCACGTTACTCAAAGGTTAATCAAAGAACATTATCGCTAGTTCGATAAACAAATCTAGTCGAAGTTAAACGCACAACCATACAACATACATGATACCTTGCTATACTTTCAAATTGTAGATGCAGATTATGCTATTGTTTTTCAAGGTATTTCATGAATGCTAAATAAAAATACACTGGCAAATGCTAGATAAAGAGGACAGCATAGACAACAGCTGTTCAAGCGGACGTTGGTTGGATACTCTAGATTTCGAGACCCTTCAGCTCAAGTGGTTGTCCGTTTTGGGTATCGTAGTGTGTCTAAAAGACCCAGTCGAGATATCCGAGGAAACAGTTGATAACCAAATGCCTTAATATTGCACGAAACATATAATACTTCGAAATATACGATATATATTCGTTTTTTTCCAGGATTTCTCCTTCTAGGCACTTATCGTTCTCCGCAACAATCTCGCTTCCGGATGTTGACTAGTGGGCATGCGTAAGTGTTACCGTAATTATAGGAGACCATGCGTTCAGAATACCATTTGAACAACCTTGCAGATAGCGGCTCCTATCACTTTTTAT
Organism: Limnothrissa miodon; assembly: GCA_017657215.1. Lineage (NCBI taxonomy): Eukaryota > Metazoa > Chordata > Actinopteri > Clupeiformes > Clupeidae > Limnothrissa > Limnothrissa miodon. The sequence continues at coordinate 1,652,491 of JAGFZM010000093.1, read as the reverse complement.
ATTTTGTGTGGCGGTAAACACTTTCAAAAACTTACTTTTCACTTTTCTACCACATATAACTGATATAACTTATCGAATTAATACGATAGGCTATTATAAAGCCATACATAATTGTGCACATTTTCAGCTATGCTAGGCTACACCAAGGGCACAAGAAATGTTAATGATATTTTAAATATGTCAAATATAACATTAAGCCCTTATGACAGTGTTCGGCAGTTGTAATGCCGAGATAGGGCAGCCAAGCCGAATGGTGGCGCCGTTAGTTTCTTTCCTTGATCACTAAGGGAGGCTGAGCTTAACTTGCTTGACAGGACGCTTTCCCGGTACGCCCCGTGATCAACACCGTCATTCCTGTGTGCTCGGGCTTTGTCACACATTCCTCCAGTTTGTCCAAGTCCTCTGAGCAACGCAATCATGCCGATGTTCGTTGTGAACACAAATGTGGCCCAAAATGCGGTTCCTGCAGCACTTTTGGCTGAGGCTACAGACGAATTGGCCAAAGCAATGGGGAAACCTGCACAGGTGAGATCGTGTTAATGAATTTGAGTTCATGCATTACGCACAACTTTGTAGAGATGCCTATGGCTCCGTAAACCCAAATCATCATTGTCACGTTGACGTTAGAGTTGAAACACGGACGGGTTGTACAATGACTGATGAATTGTGACAGCTAGATCCACGCCAAATACCATGCGGTCGTTGTGAAATCTTTTGAATTCACGCGTTTGTCTCTGTGTACTCGTTCACAGTACATTGCTGTACACATTAACGGCGGTCAGATGATGATGTTCGGTGGAAAGCCAGATCCCTGCGCTCTCTGTTCTTTAATCAGCATTGGGAAAATTGGAGGCGCCCAAAACAAGCAGTATTCCAAGTTACTCTGCGGCCTGCTCAATAAACATCTGGGAATCACACCTGACAGGTAGGAACACGTGTTAACGTTAGTTTAGCATGTTTATATAACGTTACATTATATTCAGTAACATGCATGATTGTGTTTGGCTCAGTTTATTCTTGATTCTTGCAGGATCTACATCAACTTTACCGACATGGATGCAGCAAATGTTGCATGGAACAACTCCACTTTTGGATAAATGCTTACAAAGATGAAGAATTAAATTGTAGACTATAGCAAAAAATCTCTGAAAGACCCTAATCACTTAAGTGATGTTTACAATCAGCAATGCACTTATTCTAGAATTTAATGTAGGAGCAAAGTATATGTTGAGTGAAATTAAATGTAGCCTGTGTTTTGTCATGTAGAGCTTTATTTGACATTTCAACTTCTCGATTAAAGGTCACTAGCCTACAAAACTTTTTTTTCCAGATTATTCCAAAGTGTTTTTTTTTGTGGGGAATCATTTCGCTTGGAACATTTTGCATCATACATACAGTTAATCATACAGTTAATGAGATAATCTGCATACTTTTTGATAGGCCTACATGTGGAGTACATTTAAGCATATTTTTGTTCAAACAGACCCTCTAGGCTTGACCATTCCAAACAGTTTCAGCATGATTTTAGAGTGCTGAAATGCCCCCCCCTCAAAAATATGCAATATAAAAATTTCTGCTCAAAAGTAGTATTTTAATGTGCACAACTTCTTATGTACCACCTATTTTCAACAGATTTTTTTTGCTAAAAATTTGTGCTTTACAGTAGTAGCCCTATGTGTAGGTTTCTTAAATGGTGCTGGTATATGACCTAGTAGTGATATTTTATTTTTTGAATGAATGAAATGCTGTTTTGGTAAATAAGTTTGGTGTCAGTTGATTTTCAATGCTTGCTATAGGCTAATAGGCCTCTCAAAACATTTGACATGAGGAAAGGTTCTAAAGAAACTTTGAGATGCTATTTTTTTATTTACCTTATCCTGCCCCATTTATTTCAGTATTTTGTTTTACGCATCCACCTTGAAACGTCCATTCTTCTCACTTGCCTTCATAGCCATATATTCTCATGAAATATGACACACAAAACTCATTATACTAACCATGAAAACACTATGTCAAATATTCTTGATGTCATGGTAATTCCACAAACCTTATTGATAAAAGGGAATTTTACAAAAAGACAACTTGCAACACAGTTCAAACAACTACTATCACTAATGCATTCCAATGCATTTCCAACAGATGTTTCAAAACAAGAAGGGTGTCATACTCAGTCAAGAAGCAGTAATATACAGGGTGTCCACTGTTGTCTATTTATCTGGCCATTCTTCATAAATTGATGGAGATTTTTTGGTTTAGTAGCACATAAAGCAGACTTCAAATGGCTTACTATAACAAATAAAGTTAAGGCAATATGAACAAATAGCCTAGTAATGTCATAGCACTTTTGTTATAATTCAAAATGCTGAATGCAAGATATTTTTCTAAATGTGTGAACTTTATGCTTGTAAGATCTAAGTACCTATTCAGATTACATTGTGTATCGCTAGTCTAGAACTGGCTAGAATGAGCTAGAAGTAGCTTGGTACTACAGTTTTTTGGATGCTGGTTTTCAGCCCACCGTGTTTTTCATCCCAACATTGAGTTGCGCACTCCTAACCACTAAACGTCGCTGTAGTGTTAACTTAAGACTGTTCTATGTCTATGATTCCAACGTTATTGTTTTGCTTTGTGGGCCCACTGAGATAGAATGGTTGGGTTTTTGCGAAATTGACTGCGCCTTTTAAAATTTATTTTGCCTATTTTTCAACGACAAAATCGTCTTGACATAGCCTTCAATATACACAACAGCAATGGCAGATTCGTTACAACGACGAATTAATAGCACGGTAAGTTTACGTAACTTGACAATGTACGCGTTACTCGAACCCTAAACTGTGTATTCCGTCTCTCAATGTTAACAAAAATCTGACGTTGAAAATGTCTGAATAATGTAACTAATATGTAAAGTTTGCTGTGACGTTTTTTAACACATCACGACAGAGTCAAAGTGAACTTTCTTGTCGTTTGTAGTTAACATACTGGTGAGTTTTAACCATCTTTTCCTGGAAATGATTGTAAGGGGAACCCTCGCCAAAATGTTGAATTCATTTCTAAAATATATAAATATTTTAGCTGCTGCTGTATTCTCTGCTTTGCAAACATTTCGTTGTTAACCTCCGCTAAAATCATATGGCTAAAATCTTCCAAGCGGAAGTCAGTTCCGCCACTCTGATCTCAACTTCGTTCACTCTGATAAGCAGATGACTACAAAGACTGAAACTGTAATAGTGGCAGCTTATTAGCACTTACATACGGATAGTATCTACTAGGGTTGTTATTATAAGTATCTAGTGGCTTGTCCTGATCTGATAATGTTCAGGGTGGTGTGTTAGATTAGATTCAACTTTTTCATTACACATGCATTTATAGGATAACGAAATACAGTTTAGCATCTAATCAGAAGTGCAAAGAGCAGCAAGTGCATACAGTATAAAGTGTATACGGTATAGACCGTATGTACAGTATATACAGTTAAGAGCAGTATTTACAGTTAAGGGCAGTGGTATAAAGTTATATGAAAGCAGTAGATGGAGGTGGTTAATTTAGTAGTATGTATGGGTTGTATACAGTTAATATAGCTTCTATGTGCTATAGTAATACAGATGGGTTACTATGGAGCTGTAGAGTACAATATAAATACAATACAGTAGAAATACAATATTGCACAGATAAGCATGTAGTTTACACAATATGTAAATATGAGCTATAAAGAGTATATATTTACACAATAATTACAGTATGAGATATAAAAAGTTATGTATAGTTTAAAGATAAGATATGAACAATATGATCAATAGATACAGGTAAATATGTATGCAGTGTTGAACTGTACTACTTGTTTTCTGTTCACTCTGCAGGGACCTGACAATTTCAGTGAATGTGTAATGACAACAGGACCAAGATCAGAGGTTATGAAGTCATTCCGTTGTGAACTTCAAGATGTTATGACTGGACTCCTTGATTCCACTGTCATGCAGATTTTGCAGCTAGTGCAAAAAGACTTCCTGGATAAATTAAAGCAGAATGAGCAGGAAATACATAGGTTACATTCGAAACTGCAGATGCAGGCTTCACATCCACAGACAGGAGATGGGAGGACAGAGGCTGAGGAAGGAACATTTCAAGAGCAAACAGGAATAGAAGTAGAGCATCATGATACAGAGACCGAAACAAACATGAGCACGGACAAAACAAATCTCAGGCAAGAGCTGACAGAGAATGAGGGGAACCCTGAGGAGGATCAGGACATTATCCAACTAAGCAATAGGGGAAATGCTGAGAGCTTTGCTGAGGCTGCAGAGGCTGAAATGGTCAGGGAAACAGGAAGTGAGACTTGGGACCGGAGTGACACGGCGATCATAGCACGATCCATAAACGGTGGTGGCCAAACAGGAAATGAAGATCAAAGAATGAGAGAGGGGAAAAAGGCAAGCTCAAAACGTAAAAGGTTGAGAGTCAGAGTGAAAAGTGAAAGGACAGATGATGATGACCCAGTGAATGAGAAGATGAGCAGTGCTGATGAGGTGGTTGTTCTTAAATTGGAAGATAGTCCCCGGCCTGAAGGTTGTGAGGCCCGTGAAGATTCTGAGGTGGGTTAATCTCATTAAATTGAATTATGCAATGATGCATTTAATGTAATGTATAATAATGACTTAATAATACAGTAATACGTTATAAATTGTATGTAATATCACATGCATCCTCCATTTTTTTTACTCCCGCCCCCCCTAGGCTTCAGGTGGAGCTGAACTCCAGGTGCTTCTCCTTGAGGACCATGATAAGTTATGTAATGGTGAGTGAAATGCTTTTTAAATAGGATGGAGATTTGTTTTACTTTTTATAGTTCCACTTAACTGTCTGCTGAACAATACCATTTCTTACATGCTTCTGAAGCAGTGTGTTGGTTGGCTGGAATATTTACTGGTAACTATAGGAACAGCACGGAGTCTTGTAAATCTATCTCCCAAAAATCATTAGACTACTCCAAAGCTACAAACAAGTCCATTATTACCTTATTTCAGAACAGCTCGTTGGTCATTATCCCTAATTTTTAGACGTTCATTGTGACATTTGTGATGTGCTTTGATCTGTTCTCTGCAGGGAATGAAGGAAGTGTAAGGCATCTACATGAACTGAAACATCCCACACCTCTCAATGAATCTACTACTCAACAGCACCCTATAGAAAGCAGGTCAAGTGAAGGAATTAAAACAAACAGATGTATCTCCCCTATTGCAACCTACAATGGCCACGCTGAAGTCAGTAAAGAATACCTAGCAAAGGCAAAGGTAGCTTTGACAAAAATGGAAGATCTCCCAGACAGAGGATGGGTCCTTTTGGATCCTCTGACTGGTAGGTTCTGCATTAAAGATGAATTGGACTTTAAACCTGAAATGATCGAAATGGATGAACAAGAAGACAGTGCTGAAGAAGGGACAAGTTCTGCTCCAGTCAAAAGCGGTGCACGTTCTATGGAGACAGCGATTCAAAGAACAACCACCAACAGTACACAAACAGATGCTCAAGTAACTGTCATTATAACCGAAGATGGATCTGATAAGATAAATCAGAGCTTGGCATCTGCAGAGGGAGGGGAGCAAAACAGAGTTGTCACTAGAAGCAGTATAGCTAATAGAGCTAGCACCAGCAACACCAAAACCAGTGAGACCAATGATGCACAGAGTACGAGAGGCTATGTCACTAGAAGTACTGGAAATGTTGTATCGGACAGAACTGAAGGTGATGAAAGTGGAGCAAGTTGTCATACTGGTTCAACACCTGGAAAAAAGGCAACTTCTGACAGTGAAAATGGTGATGTCAGGCTTTCTAAAGAGGTATTAATTGTTTGCAGGAAAATCCAAAACGAAAATTCCAAAAAGCATTCTACCTTAAAAGTCAAGGCCAGTAAAGCAAGTACCCGCAAGAAATCCCATACCGATAAAACCAGCAGTAAAAACACAGGTAAAGCTAAAAAACAATCTCACAATCTTGAAACTGACCGAGTTTACCGATCAGGACAGTTTATAATTAGTCAGGGGATTTTGGCAAAGAGCCAAAATGAGGTCGCTCTGAAAAGCAGTGGTCAGATTTACTCAGCTAAAGTGAAGGTATCTAATGCTAGTGAGCAAGGTTTCAAAGTCAAAAAGGAATTCCACCCAAAAGGAAAAGTCTTTGAATGTAAACACTGTTCAAAGACTTTTTCCGATATAAAAAACTTGAAAAAACATTGGCAATATCACTCGGCAAACAAGAAACACATTTGCTCTGATTGCGGTAAGGGGTTTGTGTATGAATGTCACCTAAGAATCCATATGCAGTCACACACCAATGACCGGCCATTCCAGTGTAATCAGTGTGGCAAAAGGTTTACATATAGGTCAAATCTAAAGTACCATCAGTTGTATCATACTGGGGAAAAGCCACATGTTTGCCTGCAGTGCGGAATGGCGTTCAGCCGTCGCGGTCATTTGGTCATGCACATCACATGTCACTCAGGCCTGAGGCCTTACTGCTGCTCTCACTGTGGGAAAACCTTCACTGCAAAAGGAGGGTTAACAAGGCATGAGCAAATTCATAAAAAAAAAAGTGAAAAGTAGTTGAATGATATGTCAAATGCTATGCAGCATTTTTTTTATTTCCAATATGTTTTTAAACTTATTGCAATTGCAGATTTGGTAGTGAAGATGAGTAGTCACTTTTTACTTATGATGAGACTTTGTTAAATGAACTAAGCAACCAGTATGAAGTATGTTTTTTTTTATCAAGTAATCAGGTTTTAATATGCTCTTCATATCAGTGAATCACCTAAAGAACAGATAAACACACCCAGTGTTTTACACTACTGTTTAAAAGTCATATGAAAGGTGGATCGCATTAAATTGTTAATAGGAAACATCACATGGATGAACAAAACATGCAGTCAATCTCAGAAATGTCAGCATGCCAACTGCACGCTCCCTCAATGCTTGTGGCATCTGCTGTGAGACAAAACTGCACATTCCAGGGTGGCGTTTTATTGTGGGCAGTATAAGGTACACCTGTGCACTACTCATGATGTCAGATCAGCATCTTGATGTGGCACACGTGTGAGGTGGGATGGATTATCTCAGCAAAGCAGAAGTGCTCACTATCACACATTTAGACTGATTTGTGAACAATGTTTGAGAGAAATGGTAATATTGTGCATCTGGAATGAATTTTAGATCTTTAAGTCCATCTCATGAAAAATCAGAGCAGAAACAAAGGTGCGTTTATATTTTTGTTGAGTGTAGAAATAATATCATTTTGATTTCTGCTGAAATGATCAGTCATCAAATGTACATAAAACTTTAACTTTTGCATCAGTTGGGCCTATGGCTTGGCTGACCATCCTAAAGCATCTTCCATGCGGTGTGTCAGATTTTTTT
>JAGFZM010000093.1:1624629-1640939 GCA_017657215.1 Limnothrissa miodon | reverse complement strand
TATTACCCACTTTTTACAAGATGGGAGTAAAGTTTTACACCCACATTTGGACCTAAGAAGTGTATTAAAAAATGCTTAAATGTTTCATCTGTGTGGGGGTAGTTATATAGTACTTGATTTTCATGTAAGACTTGTACAGTTAGTTTTCAATATACTTAATTTTATTAAAACTTTTTTCATACGTTACAGAGTATGTGTATTTTCTTCTCCTGTGCTGCAATTATTTGAATGTCGCTTTTCCACACATCTGAATATCAGTCTATGTGAACATTACCTCGCACTACCGCACGAGGGCATGAATTCCAAGACGATGAACTCGGTCTACGTAATTTCATAATTTAAGAAATTTCCTAAATGACTACCGGAAGGGGCAGATTATGATGTTGTGATTATTTTCCGAACGCAAGTACCCATGCGCAGTTCGGGAAAGGCCAGTCTTGTATTCTATTTTAGGAGATCTTATTGGATGTATTTCGTCTTTTAAAGAACTAACTGTTCACACAGCCTCTGATGCGAATAAGTGAAGTATTGCTGAATTGTAGAACTGTTGAACTGCAGTCTGCCATCCTGCTTTCGTCAGATGATGAATTTATGGGGCCACTGTCTATGAAAGAGGAATTCAGACTTCTTTGCATTTGGTGATTTCTCGGGAAAACGGTTTTACTCGGTTTGTAACTTGATATACTCCAAATAATATATGGAGCAATAGATTTCAGTTGGCATCGTTACTGAAATGAGGAAATTCACAAGACTCCGGATTGTCTTCATGGGGCCAACTGGTTAGCTAACACACCTAGCTGTTAGCAGGCTAACCTTAGTGGCGCTGCAGAAGAGAACCAGCATAACAGACTTCTCACACACCTGCGGTGCACGTCAGGTAATGTTTTCTTCTTAGTGTTACTGCTGTTTTATCACCTAGACTTGCATAAATTGACATTTAGTTTACTGTAATGTTTTTGACATACAATACTAATGTTGGACATAACATTGTTACTTTAAAATGTCATTTTAGTATTTACCAACTGATGTGTCTAGCTAGGACCATGTAGAGCAAAGCACCAGATGGACAACGTTAACATCCAAACCCCGGTAATGGAAGCTAATGTATGGTTGATTAGCAAGGCAGTCTTAGCAGTGCCGTTGGTTTATGAAAATGTACTATGTAATTGATGAACTGATAAATTAAAATTAGTTTTTGGCCAAGACCGGTGGCCTGAGATTGACATGGACTTTAAAACGTTTTGCGAAAAAATTAGATAAAGTTGTGAGAGTTGCTAACGACGTGGATTTTGCTAACAAATATTAGCGAAGTTAGTGCTGAATTTCGCGTTAGCTAACATTAGCCGCATAAAATAGATTGACGAGCTATGTCCACGGCACGTTTGAACCATAACCTTACAGTAACTGGGCAGCATCGTAGGCATACTAGTAATAGCACTGTCCGTCGCCTAAAACATTTTCAGTATATGACAGGAAGAGATGTATGAAAGAAATGTGAAAGGTGAGGTTTGCCCTTGGCCCCCGTGTCATTCAGATGCGCACCTGCAAGAGGCACGCCAGGATTAGCGCCCATTGAGAACAGGATTTCGTCCATCTGAATGATTAGTGTCGGCGACAACCTGACTCCCACTACTGGGTACTGGGGCTAATCTCCAGTGGAGGTAGGCGACATGTTTGCTCAAAGAATAGTGCACGTTTTCGAACACTTACTAGGTGGTCGAAACCATGAGTCAAATTAGATGACTTGTCAATTTAGCCTAGGTTGACTTGTGATAATGTTTTAGAGCAGAAGCACACTGTTCGGTGTTGCACTAAACGTTAAAATGATCGAAAGTCTTAGAGTTATTGCATGATTGAGCAAGTGTTAGATATTGAGAGGCACACCCTTTTTTTCAGTGACTCACTGTATTGGAAAATATCAGCATGTGGACACGTTTCAACACCGAGTCTTTACACGCACTCGGATTTGAATGTCATTATGTTGACAGACAAACTAACCCCCCACCCCCACCAGCCATTTGCATCCCATGACGAGCTTCACAATTACAAGTTTTGACTTGTTAGGACTTAGCTAGAGTTACACTGCATCTTGCTTGGATTAACAACTTTACACTTTACAACTTGTATGTTATAAAAATGTAAAAAAAAAAAAATGCCCCTCCCCCTTCCAACCTGAGATCTAGGAAACCTACTAGTAGCGCTGTTGTTGGTTTCTTAAACATATCACTGAAGGTTGTCTTGCACATACTTTAAACCTAAGACTAGAGAAAAATATAGGTCAGGATTTATACATGAGCTTGTATACTTCTTGGCATTAACTTACTCTGGTGTCCTCAATGTGTTACAGGACTAACGTCTTGTCCAATGAGGATCCAAGGGGGAATAGATATCTCCTTCAGTCACTTCAGCGTTTTCCAGCAGTCACTGACCTGTTAGTTTGCCTGCCGGAGGAAGGCCCTGATGGGATACAATGCAGATTTAAAATGGTTTGGGCCCGGGAAGCGAGCCTTTGGGTTGGTGACATGTGTGGAGACGGACTGGGAGGACAGGGAGGATCCCCATGTATTCGGACACACAAGCGCCATGGAGCTTTGAAGAGGAAGAGGGGGTCCCAGGCTGTAGTGACTGGAATCGCACTAGGCCACAGTCTCTTTTGTTGACACAATTGCACTGGAGCAAGGACACTGATTAACTGTTCCTGTTTTTTATCCTCTTTTTCATTTTATTGTTTTATAGTGATTTTGTTTAATAGAAGATATATTTTTGGGTCATTTTGCCTGGCCATTTTTGTTGGCGTATACAAACACAGCTCTACATTAGTGCACCAAGTCTATTCAAGCATTGACTAACAGTAAAACTCATGTCAGCTCATCTTTGTAATGTCTTCAGTCAGTATCAGTTGAGAGACATCACATTTTTTGTATTCAGCAAATTAAGTATCAATGAAGCCATGCTGAAATCAATTTGAATGAAGTGGCAGCTATTTTTTCTATTGCCACATCATTAGCGCATATTTTTTTAAGTGTGAATAATAGTTATATATTTCCTGCTGATTTGCAGTTGCACACATTCTGACTTACTCTGACAGTGCCACAACCTCACCTTTCTGGCCATACACAAAATAGATTCATATCTATCTCTGTGTTTACCCCAAATACTCAATCTCTCTGTCTGTACTGTCCTAAGCGCCAGCCCTCTTTTGTCCTTTGTGTTTCCTTTTTCACCATGACGATGTTCTCCACCCTTGTTCCACCGGGGTGTAGATATTTGTCTCTTTGACTTTCACATTTGTACCCTACACTTTTATCCATCTTTCTCTCTCTCGCTTTCTGCCACTGATTCTCTTTCCATGCCGGCTGGTCTGAGCATGGGTGGGGCTATAGGAGCCCCCACCTCTCCTTCCCGCCCATTTCGCCCTAGCCGCTATGTCCCCGTGTCCGCTGCGACAGCGTTCCTGGTGGGCACGACGACCCTTTTCCTGTGTTTCACGTGAGTTGTCAGCCTGTGTTTCACCACATACACACATTACACACACACTCTTGTGCACATCCCTTTGGACTTGCACTAGCTCAGTCCCACTCATGTACACACTTTGTGGTTATTCTCTCTCAAGGTGTCCTTGGTTGTCTGAGGTGTACTCCTCCATTATCCCTCTCTACAACGCACTTCTTTTCCTCTTCACCTTGTCCAACTTCTGCATGGCCACATTCATGGACCCTGGCATCTTTCCCAGAGGTACAGCATGAGTCATTGCGTGTTTCATAAGCGTGTGTGCTTGTTTGTGTTTGGCATGTGTGTATCTCGATGGAAGGTGAAGATAACTCCTAATTTTCCCCGTGGAGCCGATTTACACTGTCTGGAATGTTATGTCCTTTGTGTGTGTGTTTAGCGGAGGAGGATGAGGATAAGGAAGATGACTTCCGCGCGCCCCTCTACAAGACAGTGGAGGTGCGGGGCATTCAGGTGCGCATGAAGTGGTGCTCCACCTGCCGCTTTTACAGGCCCCCTCGCTGCTCGCACTGCTCCGTCTGTGACAACTGCGTCGAGGTTTGACATGCGTGACACACGCAAATATGCACTGCACTCACAACTCATCCATAGAGCAGTGTTATAGAACACTCACTGACAGCTATTTGTGTGTGTGTGTGTGTGTGTGTGTGTGTGTGTGTGTAGGAGTTTGACCACCATTGCCCCTGGGTCAATAACTGCATCGGGAGGCGGAACTATCGCTACTTCTTCCTCTTCCTGCTGTCACTAACAGTACACATCGTGGGGGTGTTTGCCTTCAGTCTCCTGTACATTCTTCATCACACACATCGGCTGGACATGCCACAGTCTGGCGTCACGTATCCTTTATCCCTTAAAGGAGTCATAAAACAGGTTTTTTGACCATCAGAAACTGTTCTTTGAGGCTCAATAAGGGTGTGTGGAAATTTGTGCGCCTGATAGTGGCCCAGGAGCACTGCTAGTGCGTTGTTTACAGGCTCATTTAAAAGGCTTAGAAGAAAAATATTCGTATTTTCGCCCCTCCCAGAAATTTCATGAAGCAATAGGGGAGTGACCAGAGACGTTTCTAAATGATCTTTGGTTGGACCATGCAAATACATGAGTATTTTAGAGAAATTATGTGTTATCGCGCCTCTTTTCAGATTGGCCCATTTCAGCACAGTGAAAACTAGTTTGAAATTTACATGTAGAACGAGTCGGTAGACGGTGTTGAAGTTTTGCTATGGCCCATTGGATACCTTCTGAAATTCCACCGAAATTTTACATAACAAGGTAAATGTGGTATGACATTATATGACTAACAGCTACTGAAACAGACGTCTCGTGACCTCATTTTTAGGGGGCTCCTTAACCTCTTAAGGCACATCGTAATGAAGGGTAGTTATTTTAAAATGGTCACTGGTGTACTGTTAGGAAGAGAAGTTGAGGTGGTGTGTGAATCAAACGTTGCATGTTATTGCAAGCAGTTTGAAGCCATCGCTAAACATTCAACCAGTCAAGTCACAGCTTCTGAGTTTTAGAACACTTTTGCATTGCATCCATAGTGTTAACATAACTTGATTTTTTGTGACAATTCATCAACAAAATGATTGCTATTATAATGAGTAGGTTTGCTACGGTAATTTCAACCCCTTTTTTTTATCTCTGTCCTGACAGTGTGCAGATTGTTGTTACGGTAACATAGTTGCAGTTAAATATCATGATCATATTTGAACTCATTGTTGCAGAAAGTTTCTGGTTTTTAGAATGGTGCAGTTGGTGTCATTGTGACTCTTTGCTTTGACCTTTGGTCTTAAAACCGAAACCACTTTTACTGCGGCATCACCTTTACCTCAGGCTATTTCTTAAAGAAGGTTTTATTGAAGAGATTTTTAATGACGTTAATTCTGAAACCCCATCCGGTCATGCATGTAGTCATTAGTTTCATTTTTAGTTCACTGATTGTTTTCCTGTTTGATTTTAGGAAGAGGGTGTGCCCAACTTGTGTAATTGATATGTTTGTATTTCAGTTTGTTCCTTGACTGTCTGGCTCAGTATAACAGTCATGTGTGTTGCTGGCCTCTTCTTTGTCCCTGTTGCTGGGTTGACAGGATTTCATATTGTCCTTGTAGCACGAGGACGAACCACTAATGAACAGGTGTGTGTGAAGACAGTAGCTATTCCATAGAAGTTGTTGAAAGTGATAAACGTGTTTAGCAAAGAATTATAATTGTAAATAATGATGCATAGTGTTTTACCTAGATATACAATATTTTAAAAAGGCAAATATAAGCATATAAATGCCATATGAAAATGACCAAATCACCATAAAAATGACATAAACCACTGCCTATAAAAACAACTGAAATTTCAGTTTGTCATGCCTCTTATGATACAGAATACTGTACTTTGTAAATTCAAAACCTCCAGAACAGAAGAACCAATTTCATTTGCCAGTGGAATATCCATTTCCAGAAGTTCTGAATGTTACTGAATGAAGTGTGTGTTTAATCTATTTTCCTCCTCTTCCTTCCTTCCTCCACTTCATATCTGTAAAGGTGACAGGGAAGTTTAAGGGTGGAGTGAACCCGTTCACCAAGGGCTGCATGAGGAATGCATCCCATGTGCTGTGCAGCTCCCAAGCTCCCAGGTTAATTAACATTTCCGCTCCAGTGACCAACTTTACATCCCCTATTTGTATCACTCCTAATACGATGTGTCATGATTTCTGTTGGGTTACTTGCTTGCTCGATTGCATCAGCCTTGTTAGATACAGTACATGACTGTTTTTTCAGATACATACTGCTTATTTTTCAAGTTAAAAACATGTTCACATGATTTGTTGTTTTTACGCCAACAATAACTTTTTTTTTTAAACTATTTTTACTTTTTGCAAGTTTGTTACTTGTTATTGTTTAGATAGATTGATTAACAGATTATGTATTTCTGTAGGTATATGGGCCGCTTGCGGAAATCTCCTTCTCTCCAAATTCAGCCACCCTTTTTACGACCGCCTCCTCAAGACGAGACCGATAAGGTTCTTGACAATGGCATTTCACAACAGGTATTTTGGAATCAGTTTTACTATGCATGAACAGCAGCAGAGAAAGGTAGTGCACCAGTGCTGATCGTTTTCGTTCCAGATGTGATCTCCTAGCCACACATGCTAATTGTCAGTCCGAAAGCTAAATGTCCTCTGATAGATGGCAGGACGTACAGTGAGAGAGCTTGGCGGTGAGAATTAGATGTATTGAGAATATAGAAGTATTGTTGAACGCCAAGCTGAAGTCTTCAAACTGAATCTTGGTAGAGGCTGGTCAAGGTGTTGCAGAATGGAGTGCAGCCCCATGTCTGCATCATCCACTGACTTGTTTGCCCTGTAGGCCAGGGGTCTTCAACCGGGGGTCCGCGGAGGTACTGCAGGGGGTCCGCGAAAATATTTTGTCTAAAGCATTTTCTTTCTCTTCCAAAAAATAAAATTTGTCATAGTTAACATACTGTTCAAAAGAAAATTGCTTCATATTCGTTTTTAAATAACACATTGTAGGCCATGAATCATGCATGTGATCATGTGATCCCTGCGTAACATTTTGCTAACCTATGCCAAAACACATTAGCATTCATAAATGTACAAATACAGGTCACCACTTCAGCCTGAGCCTTATGTGACATTGCCTCGCAAATCCCATCAGTCCTAGAATAGAGAAGCTCCACTCACCAGGTTCAGTGCTCTCACTAGGACCTGGTAGCTGATCAGTTATCTTTAATTCTTCGTCCCACTATAATAAAAAATGTGACCCTTGTGATCTTTTTTTTATTAGAGTTGTATCATCGCGATTAGAGCACACTTCCCCCCCGTGCGTTTTAGTTAAATAGCTTCGTTCTATTCATTCCGGGAGATAAATTACGTTTGATTCGTCTGTTCAGTGTTGGGACTGATGAACCCTGAACTTTGCGGTTCTATGTGATGTTTTGCTTTGTTGTTTTTTATGAGAGTCTGCGGTCTTTGAACTTCAAGGCGTTCTGCGCGAATTCATTCATCCAACGTTCCATCACAATAAAATGATAACGATAATCTCATGTTTCCTTCTGAAAGACGAAGTTATATTTACACAAGAGGAAGAGGCATATTTCTGTCTGTATCAGTTTGAGCTAATGAAGCTTTGCCTGAATTTAGCTGAATATATCCAGCTAGTTAACCCTTGTGACATTCATTTTGTTAGGCTATAGGGCGAATTTATGCAACTATGTAAAGAAACGAGATGTTACCCCCCTGTTAATAACGCTTGTTTAGAATGTGTGCGCTCGTGTGTGTGCTTGCGTGCATGTAGGCACTCATAACTGACGGTCCAAATGACGGCAGGATTTGAGATGGGCCAGGTGTGTAAGATAGCTGTCAAAACGTTTATTTTCTCAACAAGTAATGCCTGTGAATGGGGCGATGACGTATTTTGACAGTTGAGTAACGTGTGCGAAGTCGTATCCATAATATTGAGAGGCGTATTGAAATTTTGATTTCGTACTTGTAATTTTTGAATTCGTATTTTTTATGCATGCTGAACTCATTTGAGAACTCACAAATGTTTATTTTATGCACAACAAAATACGCACGTGTATCAAATATATGGACACAAAAATTTTGACAGCAATCTTACTCCATAGGTGTGGGGGTCCGTGCTCAGTCTCTCTCACAGCCAAGGGGTCCTTGAGCTGAAAAAGGTTGAAGACCCCTGCTGTAGGCTATAGATTTTTAAGGTGGATCTGTACTAGGTGTTCAAAGGACTTCATGTTCAGTACCCTATTGATGGAGAGTTTCTTGGTGGCTGGTGATGATGGTGGAGCTTTTGAAGCATGATCTCCCAGCTCCAGTGATGACTGGTATCAGTTAGATAGCACAGGCCCTGAGACTGGAAGGGGTTATGCCCTCTGGGCCTGATGCTTTTCGGACATTTTGCCTCTCAATGAGGTGTCAGACCTCCTGTTCACGTATAATGAGCATGATGGGGCGTTTCCTTCTCAAACCTGCAGTGGACGGCATTGGCAAGGCCAGTGTTGGCCACAGAAGTGGCGGATGGTCTCCTGTAGTTGGGGATATGTTATCATGTAGAATCATTAACTGAGAACTGGTTTTTCAACTTTTCAGAGTAGCTCCTTTTAACACTGATCTCTTTTGGCAGTGTGTTTGAGCTATTTTTGTACATTCTCATTCTCTGTTTGCCTATTCTTTGGTAAAGTTGAGAGAGTTTTGCAGTGAACCGTTGTTTGTTGTTGTTTAAGATGCAGAAAGCACTTTAAGTGCCAGACCTGGGTAAGTTAAGTGGTCAACCAGACAATAGAAGATCCTGGAATCCTGGAAGTCAAAAGACCAAAAATATGATTTTTGAGTATACATTTTGGAAAAATATGTTTATGCGTTTTGATTGGGACCCCTATGTAAATTCCCATAGAGACTTTTTGTAAACAAGAGGGCCTACTGACATTCAAAAGTTTATAACTTGAAAACCCCTTTACCTAGAAACATAAAATTGGTTTCAAATGAAAGCTAAGACCCTGGGCTTTCATGTCTGTTTGCATGATTTGAAGTGACTCCTTCTGGCATTGAATGGCACAAGCATAACCATAAAAAGAAGCGGGGGTGGGGGCGGGCATCCTAAACAGTTAAGTTAAGTTAAGTCACTTTATTGTCAATTTCTCTACATATACTGGACATACAGAGGAATCGAAATTACGTTTCTAGCTATCCCACAGTATGAAACGGATTAATTAAATGAAAAATGTTGCATAGTGGGCCTTTAAGGGGTTAAGACGTCGGTGAATATAACTACCCTTCAACTATGCTGTCCATGCTGATTGTTTGGACAATGAAACTGACAATCCAACAATGTCCAGTATTTGAAGAGAATTGACAATAAAAGAGACTTAACTTAACAAAGTCTGCTTTTTGGAAGCACCTGCATTGTGTAATGATGCGTCGAACTAATGTAGTTATCAACATCGTTAGTTACATAGTATGACCGATGCCATTGAGAAACACTAGCGTCACAAGCCCATCGTTCAGACCAACACAGTTGCTACAAAAGTTAGTGACAATACGTTTGGGTAGGGCACCCCAGGTCTCCACTGAACCCCCTCTTTGGACTATTGTGGTGTTGATGTTGTGCTGAAGTTATGTGTTGTGTTGATGCACCAATCTGTATGCACTTGTGCCAATAAGTCTAAAAGCAGTCTGGAGATGATGGAGAGCCAGTCCACCGATGCAGAGCCCCCGCCTCCCCCGCCGCCTGACCTCCGCTACCCTGGGCTGTCGCACACACACACAGAGGGTAGGTGGACGAGCAAACGCACACATTTAGGTGTGCATGCCACTATTCAAACACAACACACATGTACATTACGCAGTCAAATCATGTCGGTTGTAACTGGTCTTCCTCCATGCTTTAGAGAGCAGCTTGCTTCACGAAGCTCCTCCAACACCTTCTTTAAACAAGTACAGGCCAGCCAGGAGCAGTCCAGGAAGAAACCACACTGCTATGGCACACTCAACCAAGGTAAGCAGAAATACACACACGCACACACACACACAGATGTGTTAACAAGTAAGGATTATTATGATTTCTCTTTAGGCAGGTATATTAATAGCCATTACTGCATTGCTCAGTAGACCCACTATTACATTAATTTTGTTTTTATTATTTCCTTCTTGTCACTTGACTATATAGTGCCAGTCTGTCGATCAGTAAGTCCTAGACTTGAGCAATATGTCTGTATGGATTGCCCGTTTGTATTCGTATGTGCTTAGTGTTTGAATGTGGGTTGTACGTGTCCAGTGTGTCAATGTGTCGTCATTTGCGCATCGTATGAGCGCCAGTGCTTGTGTTTGGGTACTCCTGAAGTGTGTTTCCCTAGACCACAGTTGCCAACTGGGGTTGGTAGAAATGCAGCTGTCCGTTGCCAATAAAGTTGCTGGCTGGTCAGCCAACTGTGGTTTTGGGAAATCGGTGGACTTGTGATCTGGTGGACTTGTGTTTTCCATTCCTCCCTTCTCTTGTTGCTCTCCTCCTCCTGAACTGGTTGTTTCCTTCTGGGATGATTCTCCACCCCCCCAACCCATCCCTCCCCACCTACTTCTACTCTTGTCTTTTCTCCTTGTTTTTATTTCCCCCCTCTTTCTTCCTACTGTGGGACTCTCAGCTGCCTGCCTAGCCTGTCTACTCAGCCTGCCTCTGTCTTTCTTGTCTATGTCTGTCTCTCTTAGATGACTCGAGGAGACAGCTGTGTCTCTGACCCCAGTCTCTCTGGTCGGGTGGGGGGTGTAGGTGGGCACGGGGGAGGCTTGGGTGGAGGCGGCGGCGGTGGCGGTGGCGGCATCAGCGGCGTCAGCGGCTGTGGCGGCGGCGCAGGCCCGGGGGGTCTGGGCGGGGCTTCCACTGTGGGCGGGCGCTCCTACCCCTCCTTCGCCGACACGCTCCTCCAGTCGGCGGGAGCCTCGCGCTCGTCGAGCCTGCGCTCGGCCTACACGGCGCACAACGCCCTGGGCCCGCTGCTCTCAGAGGGCACCACCACCTCCACCAGCTACAAGAGTCTGGCCAATCAGACGCGCAATGGCAGCCTGTCCTATGACAGCTTGCTCACACCGTCCGAGAGCCCCGAGTTCGAGTCGGCTGCTCCTGAGCTCTCCCCTCCCAGGCCACACCTCCCCCCCGGCAGCCCTCTCAGCCCCACCCAACCCGGCCAGGAGCCCCCGCCCATACTGGGATACTCCTCCCCCTTCCTGTCCGCTCAGCAGCGGGAAGGCTCTCTCCAGGCCTGCCCTGCCCGCCTAAACTACTCCTCCCATCGCAGTTTGTTCCGCCCCACCAGCCCACCCCCAACCCCATCCCCAAACCCGGCCCCGCCCCACTCTCCTCGCGTTCGCTCCCTGGGCTCTCCTCCGCCAGGCTCCGCCCTCCAGCCTGTGCTGGGCAAATCACTGTCCTACACGGGTGGAGCCACAGTCCAGCAACGCCCTCCTACCGCTGGGGGAGGGACCCAGGTGGCAAAGTGAGTAGCGCCCAACAAGCTAAGCCTTCTTTTTCCACTTTCTGAACTCTCTAAGCTCTCTGTTGCTCACTCACAGTGTCTGCCTTCCTCTTTTAAGACTCCTTTTCTAACAACTGCATCATCATCTTGACCAGTACTGAATTTGAAACACGGCAGCCATTTTATTTATTTATTTATTTATTTTTTATTTTGTCATCCGGCCATAACTGGTAGTTTAAAAAATAGATCACCTCTCCTTACACCATGTCCAGTCTGGTCGACTATCAGTGCTTCTTAGTTTAATAGGGCTTTGGTTATTTGTTGTTTGCTTTCACTCCTCTTTTATGTCATTCTTCGTTTCCACAGCTTGCATTGGCTGTGTGTGCGTGTGTGTACGTCTTTTTTGTCTTGTCTGTGTGTGTGTGTGTGTGTGTGTGTGTGTGTGTGTGTGTGTACACGTGTGTTGAAGAAGAAGTGAACCGTGCATAGAAGCGTGCTAGTGTGTAGAGATAAGGGCATCTTTGTTTTTTTGTTTGTTGTTTTTGTCGCTGCGAAAGGCGCAGTGTTTTTTTGTTTGTGGTAACCTTCAAACCGTCTGTCTCTCACCCCATCCAACCAGCTCCCACTCTCGACCCAGCCTGGCCAATCACAAGGTTCTCTCATCGTTTAACCCCTCCCCAAAAACAGGGGACGAGGTGAAGAAGGTGACTGGTATTGGTGGCACAACCTATGAGATATCAGTGTAACCATGCTATGCCGCCCATGTCACACAGTTGGCCAGATCTTCAAACCTGCTACTGAAGTCCTTCTGCTAAAGAAGACTGCTGAGAGAAGAAGGCTGGTAAACTGGCTATGGTACAGTTGATCAAAGACTCCAACCCTGCTGACATTGGAGTTGAAATTAGTCATCTAAATCAAAATAAAGGACTTTTTTTATTTTTTTTATCGCAGCCTGTGAATTATTTGATTTCAGTGGGGTTAATCAATACATGTGAAATGAAATCTATATTGATGTTAAAATCTTTGGGTCCATGTGTGGGGATGGAGTGTTTTGATGTTGACCAAAGCAAAGCCTGACGCTATGAGGACAAGCACATGGCCATGGATTCATGGCCAGTCGTCAGCTGAAGACCAGACTTACAGGATCTTTGATTGGTCAAGGTCCATTCATTTGAATTCTGTTGTTTTGTTTGTTTGCTTTTTGCTCCTTCTCCTTTTCTTAGATTTTTATCATGTTTGTTTTGTGTTTTGTCTTCAAATGTTATTTTATACAAATATCTATCTAAAAAAGTTACTGTGTGTGACAGTTGAATCAGGAAAGATAGCAAATGGTTAAAAGAGTGCAATTGTAGGATAAATCCTCTTGTCATGTTTTGATTGATGGCTGTATCAGCCAATAGTTACTACCCTGTTTGAGATCTCAGCCAAAGAGATAGGTATGATCAGGGATCTTGATTTTGACGGACAGCACATGCAGTCAACAGGACTGATAATATCCATGGCTCAACAGCACAAAAAAAGAATTTAATGGAATGTAACTGGATGTTCGTCATGGAGATTTTATGCAAAATGTCTGTCTTGAAGAATGTTTAAAAAAATATTTGCGCCTTTGTCTTACTATAAGATTACAAACTATTGTGTTGCTCTCTAACAAGTCAGCAGTGTAGGTGAGGTGAAATTATACACTTTCCTTTGTTGGATTTTCCTGAAGGTGAAGTTCTAACATGCCTGATCCGTAATTAATCATGCCTGTACATAACACTATATTCCAGAGTGACGAACTTGTTTTATATATTGGCATACTCTCAGTCTAAACAGACCTGGAATCATTGAATTCCAGAATTTGTATGTGCATGGTAGGTGTCCAATTTACCTCCTATGCATTTAAAAAAAAAATAGAATTGCAAACAGCATGTATCCAATTTGGTCTAAGTGATAAGAAATGTCATAATGGGGAAAAAGTAATCCATTTGAAGTCTGACACCATTTTGTAAGGTGTATTTTGAAAAGATAAAAGCTTGCACATTGTGTGGTGCTCGTCCACCGTGTCACAGTATTTCTTTGTTTATAGTACCGAAGAACATTCTAGATGATCAAATATCTTTGTCCTGTCCCGCTAACATGACTAGGTAGGCTACACCTGTTAATTTCTGTTCTCTGCTTTGTTGAAAGACAACCTCACCTACTTTGCTGACTCTGAGTCTGACACCTACCGCCATACTCTGAGGGTGTAAACATGCTGGTGCTGTGTAACAGATCTAGATTTCTGGATCCTTCCTGAGTTCTAGGTCCTTCCTGAATTACATGCTGGAAAACTGTCGTGAGAGAGAATGCCAAATAAATCAATCGAGTTAAATTAGAACGTGGTGTTAGTATTTCCAACATGGCACGCAGCACTCCCTTCACAATATGGCGCAGAGTGTCTTTGTAATGTGAATTCCCATGAATTCATGATGCGTTAACAGAAAATTGCTCTGTGCTGTTCAGCCAGTGTCCAAATTCTGCTGTTTCATCAGATACTTCTTATGTCATTGTGGTTTGGCCAATATTGTTGCCCAATTGAAGCCATTATTTCCTATTGCTTTATGTGGATGAACAGCCTATGAGACATGTGAACTATGCTGTGTGCGGCCCTCTGCAGATTGGTGAGTGAAACAAATCATAGTAATGTGAAGGTGGAGGTAGATTATGTGATATTGCTGTGCACTTTGTAGATGTATTTTTTTTTATTGTTGTATCATTGCAGGGCTTGTTCTTCGTTCAAATATTGGAATATTGACAGCTGACGTCAAAAGTTATCTTTCACTGTAGGGTTATGATCCGAGATGTGCATGTCTGTGTGCTTGATCATACCGGGTAGACAGGCGGAGGGATGCATGAGTGCTTATTCTAGTTAGCTTTTCCTGAGCTAGCCTGCTGCAGTGTGTGATGTTAAAGAATATTACACGCTGAGGGTTGCTGCTCACCCTGTGGGGTACTCTTTGTCATCAAAGGTGTGTGCTTTGCAGTGTATGTGTGTGTGAGAGAGTTTTTGTCTTAATCCCATCTGAATGTTTGCCCGGTTTGAGGCAACATTCTCTTGTGGAATGTTCCACATTATGGGTGAGAGTGGCAAATGTTGACACGTCATTTCTAAGACATACTTTGCTGTAATCACAAATGCCCCCCCATGTCCGAATGAGAGAGAAGGCACATTCCTCACGATACACACCCCTTTGAAGGTTTTATTTGAGGTTAATGGTTGTTCAGTGGCCTCGGTGTAAGGGCAAATTTAATGTAGTTTGACTCAGGCAAATAGAGAGATGTGACTTAAGGTCCTCAAACCTCAGAAGACAGCCAAGTGTAATACTGTAGTTTAGACATAATACTACCGTTTTTACCAAACTAGATTAATAACCTCTCCACCCTAGCCTTATGACGCCTTACAAGTGTTCTTAGGGCTGTGAACTAAGATGAGAGGTTTCATGTGGAGATCACAGAAGGATGGGTTTTTTTCAGCTGTGAACAAAAACATGGAAAACATTCCATTAACGGTCAAAACAGCTGAGACCACTGAAACCTGTATTTTCAAATGTTTCTTTTTGTTTTGTTTTTTGCACCCTTTTTTATTTGAATTTGGCAACTGTGAAGCTTTCTATGTGTTCATGATCATTGGTATGGTTTAAAATCAGTGCTTACTGAGGTAGATGGCATGGACTAAAGGCATTTTGAAAGAAAAAAAAAAAAGATTGCGTTTCACCCTCTTCCGTCCCTTTACTGCAGCTGAAAGTTTTTTTCATGAGCAACAAAGAAATAAAGACAAGAGGATATTCTTGATGAACAATTCTCTTTTTTAATTACTTGTTGACCAGTCTTGGTACATGGAGCATGTAAATGTAAATCATGTTTGGGGTTTCTGCATTAAGACTTAAGCTGTTTCCACAAGCGAGAGATTTTGGCATCAGAGGTCAGACTGATTAAAATATGTCGGATGAACAACATTCACACCATTTCTTCAAACAAATTTTGTACAAAAATAAGCTTGTTTTTGTTTTTAAATATAAAGTAATCATCTAACAACAAGTATTGACTAAAAGTATTTTATACCTAAATGGAGAAACCTAGTACCTAACCCCTAATAGTATGAAATATCTGGATTGTGGATCACTAGAATTCCTGTGAAGGTGCGACTTTAAGGCCTTTAATGTCACAATAAATGCTGGGCAATCAAAGGACAATGGAGCTTGGTAAGTTTTGGTGTAAGATGATACTTTTGGTATATGTGGTGGCATTTGTTAATGTATTGCACGATAGTCACATTTTCAAGATCTTGCTTTCTCCCTCTTGTGGTTATCCAATATTCATCCTCTTACTTGTCCTTCTTAGATTCTGAGTCGTCTGACTGTTTACCGATTGATTCTGGCTCAACAGCGCCCTCTGGAGTTGAGGGTTGCTCTGCCTCAGGAACGTTGTCACCCTTCCCCTTGCTAAGCTTCTTGGATTTCTGGTATAGTTCATTCAAATTGAATTCTCGGATGATGTTCTCCTGCACAGGTAGTAGACAAGATATGGGTAAACTATTAATTTGGTAATCACTGTCAGGTTGGCAAAACATGTATTAAGAGAATGTTTTAGTGGTACAGAAGATGCATATTGCAATGCAAATGTGTAATGTGGTATGATTGGTTTGTGTGCTGTTTGTGTATAAGCAAATTGTAAAGTTACCTTTGGTCTCCAAACTTTTATTAGGAGTTGCATAAACCCTTAGACAATGAGATGTATGTAAAAGAGCAATGGACACCCAAACCCATCTTGATCAATGTACA
>JAGFZM010000093.1:1595596-1624619 GCA_017657215.1 Limnothrissa miodon | reverse complement strand
TACAGGTGCTGCCACACTAAATTTGTTAAATTTGGCAGGGGCTACTTGCGTCCACACAGTACAACAACCAAAAAACTGAATTTAAAGACTACTATCTATTTAGCCATTTTGCCTATTACCAGCTTTCAAATCTATTGGAAACTGGAAGGTAACATACACTCAACAAACATTACTTACTGCATGAATCTATAGACAATTGACTATGTCCTGTTGACTAAATTGCTAATTTAAAGGCCAAGTATGTCTTGTCAGCCATTCCTATAAATTAAACTTAAACATATGTTTAAGTAAAGCATAAGTAAGTATAAAGTATAAGTAAGTATAATTTTTAATTGTTTAATTTTTAACATTATTTTTATGTATGTATTATATGTATGTATGTATGTATTATATTAGACAGATTTTAAATTAATTTCTTAAGATTAGATTAGATAAAATTAGATAAAAATAGATAATATTGTCATTACACATTTAAATACAAAGCAACAACATTTGAGCATCAAATCAAAAGTGCAAATGCGGCAAGTACTTATTTATTTATTAAGAAAATGGTGGACGAAACAGAGAGACAGGTCTACCTCAGTGAAGCTCCAGGATATGGCTCTCTCCTTCTTGTCCACTACGGGACGTCGCATGATCTCACGGCCAGCTTGAAAGACAATTAGCGAGGGCATCTGTTTGGAGAGTGGGGAGGACTTCACCTTATAGCTGAGGGCATGATATACAACATGTCAGCTGGGAAAGCAAACTATAGCACTATCTTTTTCATCTAAAAGTAGAGATCACAGAGATGTAACTTACTGTTCCCCCATTTCTGCATAACGCCCGACATCTAACTTTCCGAATCTTAGAAATGTACTGTGGTATCTATGAAGTAAAATCCAGTTTGCATAATTTGATATTTGAAGAGCAGAATAGCAATAGGTCATGAGTCAAAATCACTTGTGTCTCGAACTCCAAGTCTATAAACATTTACGTAATCTAAAACTTATGTTTTGTGTGGTTGCCTTACTTGAGTGAGAGCTCTGCAAAAACAGGGGCAAAAGACTGACACTCTGATGACCAGTTGGCGTAGAATTCAACAATCCATGTGACACGGCTGTCTCGCTGTAGCTCATCCTAGTAGAGGCAGATATTTCACGTCAGCTGATGATAAATAGGTTATTTAAACCAAGAACACGTTAATGCACTTACCTCAATGGTCTTGTCACTGAAGTATGTTATATACTCTGGTCCCATATATATTGGAGGTTTGCAGGTCATCACAAAGACTAGAGAGACATACAGTACATCTTAAACTGTGGTGGAGCAGTTTGTGTTTAGAGATCAGTTTTATAGAGGTAGTTTTAACTGGGCAAGCTACCCAGAGATCATTATTTAAAATTATAACATGATCTGTTTAATTGGCCTACTGTTGTGTATAATTGCATAATTCACCATTGGGCTTACTGGCCTTCAGTCACTTGTATATATACACTAGACATCAACATTCAGATAACTATTATGTGTAATTATCTAATTAAGATAATAAAATACATGTACAGACGAGAAGATATGAATTAGATCAATCAAAAGTAGTATTTACCAACACAGAGAGCAAGATAAAGTAGGCCCAACCGAATATCCACTCTAAAGAAAAGGATGACATTGGCCACTTTGCTGAAGAGTAAGACGTTGCCAATATGCTGCTCCACAGTAACTGCAACGGGAAATGACCGTGAGGCTTAACAATGACAAAAAATTCAAGTAAAAAAAGGAGGTATTATTTTTACTTTTTAAAACAAGCCCATTGCTGGTTGCCTAGGTCTGCATCGGTGTTGACACTCACATGCTCTTCGATTCTTCATCATGATGATGGCACTCAGAAACATCAAGATCTCCACCTCCCTCTAAAATATCAAGCAAGTTAGTGGAAGCCTGCCTAATGCTTTTAATTGTGTTAGATCATACATATCCACATTGTTAGGCGAAATTTAGTATTCTGCTCACACGGTTTTCATTGTGGGTTTTTTACGAGGTTGTAAGAGGTAGCCTACTGACCCAGTCAAATGCGCACGAGTCACCGTCCTCTCGTTGTGAGGCCAGGTTTTCGCAAATTCCAGGACATTTGCGAATCAGGACAAAGGCTAATGATATGACAAATGACATTATATAATATGGTTTTAGTAGCCATGTATAAATCCGCGGTAAATGATAGAAGAAAGTAAAAAGTCCAGTAACTATCCCCATTGAGAAGCGTGTAGCCTGAATAAGACCGAGTAGCCGAAAGGGAATGCAATGAACTACTCAAGAAATAATATAGCGGGCTACCATGACAGCTGTTGCGTGGCCCAGTTTGAATGAGAGGCACAACTGTGTGGTGAGGACCACACTTGAGCGCAGTTGCTGGCAATCTGTCAACTAAATGCACACCCCCCGTTTGACTGAAGTATGTGCGGTTTGGTCCCTTAGACTTTCCGTAGATAGGTACTTTTGTTTTGGCGCGAGACTACAAGTAGTCAATATCAACAGTAACGGTGCAAATATGGACGAGGGTGTAGCAGAAGAAGGACAATCGACAAAAAAACCTTCAAATCAGTCGAGTGTTAATGACAGTGGTTCCGCCAACACAAGAGACAAACGCTCTAGTACGACAATGCAGCCGAAAAGACTGGAAATTTTCAACAAAGTAATGGAAAAAAGCTTGCACAGGCTTGTTGCTGACGCTAGGTGAGCAGCTCTAACGTTAACATTTTGGGTCTTGTAAGGAAATTTAAGGACGTTTAATAATTAAGGTTTGTAAGTGCACTGCACAAACAATATTTACTGTCTTTTGTCATTGAAGTTTTCACAGGTTTGCACACTCGTTCCACCCATTCTACAAGCAGAACCCTCAGATGACAAAAGTGATACATCAAGAGTTCATTGCTAGTCTCCAGAAGAATATTCAGGTTTGTGTCGATCGATTGTTACATTTTTAGCAGCTATTAGCCATACCAGCACTTTCTGGTCTCATGTTTTGGGCTAACAGACAGGCTGATGGGATACTCCATACAAATACTCCATATTTGGTTGTCATGTTGGTGTGGATGGGTGAAAATGGTGGCTGATTCTTTCAGCATGCATAAACATTATATTCCGGTACTTAAGTAGTGTTCCTGTGCTCTGTGTCTATGTGAATAGGATGATATAAAAAGAGTAATTGAGGAAGGTGAGCTACAGTGTAAATTGGATGAGTTGGACACACTGTGTGACTCTGCAAAAGGTAACACTCAAGCTGCCTGGTAAGTCTTGTGGCTTTTGAATGTCTTCAATAAACCATAATTGATTGAATGTGCATGCACGTTGAAATGATTTTTTTATGATCCGTTGTGGGTATTATGCAATGATTTTAATAATTGGTATGGTAAAGTATATGTAATGTTTGGAAACTGGACAGAAAGGGTGAAGTTGTTGCCGCAGTCTTCCCTGCACACTTATCAAATTCCCCCGCGATTGTCCTTTCATTGGGTTACTAACCAGAAGTAAAAGAATAACGTTACTGACGGCTCAGTTTCATGTACATGTCACGCTGACATTGGGGTACAATGTTGTAGTAACAGTATTGCATAATATTTGACACACTATTTATATGATTATATCAACTGGGTTTCCACATTAAAATAAAAAAAGCAAATAAATGCAAGTTGCTCAATAAATGCTCAATTGCAATTAAATGTTAATAGCAGTAGGGCTAAAAAAAAAACATTTAGTCTGAGTTGTGAATTATCACATATGCACCAGTGTAGTGCACTGTGTACTAAGCATGACACTTGCAAGTGTGTACTCTATTTGAGCTTTTTTATGTGAAGTAGGTTGAATCTGTTTTTTTTGGCCAAGTGCATGTACAGGGAATTTGCCTTCAGATGGTGTTTAGCTCTCAAGACAACAACAAGGACATCTATCAGTTTATATTTGGTGCGAGTACTATAGACTCATGATGGACAATAGACAATATACACTGGAACTTAAACATTATATACAAATAATAAACTATACAAAAAATGTGTAGTTGGTAAAAGTATCTAAAAGGCAGGGAATTGGTCTTAAATTTAAATCAGAATGGTCATAAAAATGGTCATAATATGTTAAAAGTCCTTTTTTTTTTCTTGTTGTTTCGGATTTGTGTTTCAGGCGTCCAAGTGGTGTCCCAGATCAGGATATCAGTAGTTTTCTGACCCCTTTTTATAAAAAGCAAGAACTCTATATGAGAAGAGAGTTGGAGAAACTGCGGAAAGAGAATGCTTTACTGGCTGAGAAAGTGCGTGAGGGCAGGAGTGCCATTGCAAACACAGAGCAGTGCATTGCCGCTTCGGTGGACGACTGGAAGGTGAGACTTGAAATGCACCCTTGCACCCTTAAACTGAAGGATAATGTCATGTTATTGTTAGGCTTCATGATAAAACATCTAATTATTTCATCTATCATTTGCATGTTTTTTTAGGCTTCTGTTGAAGACCTGGGATCTTGTATTTCCTCTCTTTGCCCTGAGGAGACCTTTGAGGGACTTTAGGTCTCAATTTCTTTTTTTTTTTTATATATATATATATATTTTTTTTTTTTGTGTTGAATGAACATACAATTAAATACTTATACAGTTGTTTGTTTAAATGTCATATTTGTTCTCTTTGTATTTCTTTGCTGCCATGTCATTGGTTTTATTTCAACTTCACTAAATGGTAACATTGCTTCCATATTTACTCTTGTACTATAATTTGCATGTAAGTCACAAACAGAATGTATTTAGATAATCAAAATGTTTTCCTGTTTTTGTATTCTTCACATCAAATCTTTGTTTAGTAAATATTTGTCCATTAGTTATAAATACTTACAGGTTATATGTTTATGTATTTTTTTTTTTTTCTTCCTGTGATCAGAATTGTATGGGACACATTGTAGAACCGTATTCCCCTTTATATTATAAGAATATTTGGACCTGCCTGTATGTAAAAGTAATCGGAGACGCAAATTATTCCACTGAATTTGTATTATTTGCACTTTTTATAAAAAAAAAAAAAAAACACATTATCTTACCCCACATTTGACCACAATGAGGGCGCTGCACACTATTTTTATGGTATGAATAACTTTTGCCGTTTGTATTTGTTGTATTACGGTAATGTAAGAATCATCGAGGAACACAGGCTTCTGTCTTGGTGGAACGTAGACTCGCCGAGCTCACGAGAAGGCAAGGCAGCGTCAGTGGGACATCGCCTGGAAGTGTTGGTTGTAATTGCTTGTTATGTTAAATTAATGGTATTATTATTTTAGCGATGACCGAAATATTTTCATTGTTTGGCCAAAGCGAAACGCAAGTACCCCCGGGCTCCTCCGCAATAGGTTTTGGTCCGGGAAAACCACCCCCACCCCTTCCGCAAAATCAAGTGTCAATGCCGGCTCAGATACCACCACAGCACGGGGATGAAGGGCCTGCTTTACGGAAACCCGGTGTTATGAATGAACCCTTTTATTTGCTTCGGGAACTGCCAGGTAGATGGCTTTATTCTAAAGTAACACTACATCCCTTTCCATTGGTATTTTGCAAGCAATCGTAGTTTAGTAGTAACTAAACTTGAGCATGATGTACTCAGATGAGATGTTGGCTATTGTACAGTTTAGCTACTATTAGCAGCTAATGTGACTTGAAATGCTAACAGTAGTATCCAGCAGCTGACTGCTAACGGGTATCCTGCAATCAAAACATGCTGTTTCTTCTGACATGTTAGCTTGTGTTTTGTCTTCAGTCGGCAACGATCTAACGGGAAACACAAACCTCATCACACACTATAACTTGGAGCATGCATACAACAAATTCTGTGGAAAGAAAGTGAAAGAGAAACTCAGTAACTTTTTACCCGAGCTTCCAGGTAACATTACGTGTCATTCTTTATTACCAGTTTGTGTGCCAGATGATGTTACAAAGTTGTATTTCACTAGAATACAAACGATATTCGGTGTGTTTAATGTATTTGACAGAAATTTTATGTACAGTTCAGGGATATCAGATCATAATGCATGTGATGTCTCTCATATGAATCTCTCAGGTATGATAGATGTTCCTGGTGTGCAGGATGGAAGCTCACTAAGGTCTTTAATAGAGAAGCCACCAGTGTGTGGTAACTCCTTTAGTCCACTGACAGGAAATCTACTTACTGGCTTCCGACTTCACACTGGCCCGGTAAAAATCTTTCCTATACATGCAGATCATACTTCATCATTTTCAATTACTTCAGGTGTACTTCATGTAAAATTTGTGCTTGTTCACTATTTGTGCACTACTACCTTGACACACACCCTATACTGTACCACAGTACATTCATGCACATCTCTACCCATAGTATTTGTATTCTATTGTTATTTTTAGTAATGTTGATCTAGTCATGATGTTTTGTTGATCTGCTGTAGTATATAATACACTGTAGTATATGTTGTGTGTGATTTTTTTAAGCTGCTGGGACCTTGAATTTCCCCTTGGGGATCAATAAAGTATCTATCTATCTATCTATCTATCTATCTATCTATCTATCTATCTATTTAGCTCCCTGAACAGTACAGACTGATGCATATTCAACCTCCAAAGAAGAAAAGCAAGCACAAGCACAGGCATCGGCCTCAGGACCCAATACCACCAGGTTAGTTTCCTTTATTACAACATCTTCATCAAATACATTTTGCAGGTAGGACAGGGTTTTTTTCATAATGATGGCCCTTTTGGTTTGGATGATGTCATCATCTTTGAGGCCATTGCATTTCAATTGTACTAAATATACTACAAAACCCTTAGATTGGCCTGTTTAATTTAATTAGAATTTAAGACAAAAATTAAACTTGGAAAAATTGGTCTTAAGTGGGTCGCTGACAATTTAGATCCAGTCAAGACTCATATGTCAGAAGATTGAGGTTCTTGCAGGTTCATTTTAACATTGTGTTGTGAAGTGACGGACAAATTGCAGTGCTACAAGGCAACCAATAGAGGTCAGTGGTCTCAAACGAGAGAAGTCCGAACAACATTGTGTGTGCCTGTTCTGCAGAGACACCATCCGATTCTGATCCCAAGAAGAAGAAGAAAAAGAGAGACGACGATCCTGATCGTAAGAAGAAAAAGAAGGATAAGAAAAAGAAAAAGGTAAGTGAATGCCATATCTGAACTTTTTTACTCTTTTTGTTCTGTGCTGTCAGACTAATCTCCTCCTGTTTGTTTGTTTTTTTTAAATCTCAGAACCGCCACAGTCCTGATCATCCAGGCCTCACCAGTGGCCAGCCAGGCAGTAACAGCCTGAGATAGGCAGGAACCAACCTGTGTGCGTGCGTGCGTGTGTGTGTGCGCGTGCGTGTGTGTGTGTGAGGATGCTTGTATTATATGAGACTGTTTTGTGATGCGGATGAAGCGAATCAGTATAGATCATTGTACAGATCACTGTATTTACAGTCAGCTCACTTTAATAAACTTTTGATAAAAGTCTTGTTTGTATATTTCATTATCATCCATCATCCATTAATTTGGGTAGACTTGTGTGGGTGATGAGAGTCTGAGAGAGAGCTTGGTCAGGGTAATTAGCCCTCATGTCTATGAGATGGGATCAAGGAATGTAGGTCAAAATGCCTCTTTTGGTTGTTTTCTTATTTTAGTTTTGGGTGATGAGTCCACCTCTATTGTCTTGGGGAAAAGGCCATTATTGATTCCAGTCTGACATTCAGCAATCATTCAGACACACAAAGGCTTCACATTTGAAAATGTTTTACTCATGAGGATTTATGCAATGCCTAAATGTTAGACCATATATTCAATAAGTGATGAGAGCTGAGATTGGCCTCAAGTCCTTGTGTTAAATCATTGCAAAAGCGATACAGAACAATTCAGCAAAACAACTCAACAAGAAGAGTTCGAAAAAGAGGATACAACATAATTTCTTTTGCTAGAGATGGCAGCTAGTACAAGGCTGCAACTTTAGATATTAAGGTCAAAAGTGTGACAATGTGTCCTCCTGCTTGAAACATGCACATTCTGACAGAGGACCTTGTGACTAGTGTTGTATCTTTACAACCTAAACTGAATTGATTCAACAATAAGAAATGCAAACAAAGTAACAGCAAAAATTAACCAGACCAAAACACGCAAAGAAGGGCAGGTCCCATGTAATTGAAAGGAGATAAAAAACACACCCACTACAACACTCATAACAGAGGCGATAAGAGTTAACGAAACGGTAATGTCAGAAATCACAGAACATTACTTCCACGTACAGGACAGTAGGAAGTGCATTTTCTGTGAGAAGGTTTGTTTCAGGGTGCAAATTAACCTGAGCTTGGGGATTTAGGTGTGAGATCATTGCAGATAATTTACTGGTGCATATGACCTGTCTATATTTGCTGCATATTCTAAATTTGACTTGTACAATAGAATTTGTACAATATGCCACCTGAAAAACATATGTTAAAACACTTGTTGTACAAATCACATTTTCAGTGTTAAACTGAGAGGTTAGCCATATGTTAATAAGTTAATACATTATAGAGACTTGGAAAGAACAATGGAAATAAATAACCACCCTATTCCCCAAATTCTCAGACTTTGTCCAAAAAAATATACCGTATAAAAATCCCTGATACTCCATAAACTCAGCATGAGAATTCCAGGATTAGGCTCTGTATGCCCAGGTTGCACATGCAGTAAAATTATATTTTATATAAAAAAACATTATACAATATATATTGGATTATTAAGGGATCTTGTATTGTGAACACCAACTAATATTGGACAGACACACAAAACAAGATATTCTTCCAGATATTTTATTGATGAATAAGAAAAAGCATTCAATTCAAGAGCACATGAGGCTTTCTTTTGCATAGCATGACTGCAATGAAATAATTGCATAGTACTTAGACCCTGAGAATGACGCCTGAGCATAGCTGCTCAGAGGACTTTGGTTTCTCCAGGTGTGAACATGTAACAGTACTCCCTTACATTCACGGTTCGATTTACAAAAGGGATAACCATGCTGTGGCACAGTAAATGACCAAATGTGACAGCAAGATGAGCTACTTAGTGAAAACGATATTGAGCACAAGTATTTACAACATATTTTATCCTAAAGTAAATCTTGCCCATTAGATTTGCATAATAATATAAAGCACTAACCCCACACAAGCAGACGAGCAAAGTGCTAGACAACCTTCCTTTCAATACAATTAAGAGCTCTTTTGACAGCCAAATTCATTTTCTTTTTTTCCATAAAATTCAAGATATTACACAAACTTTAAAAACACACTTGAAAACCTTAAAAGCACAAACCAGAAAAAAATGGCCAAACAGAGTATAGCTATATATAGACCTAGGATTAAAATATTGACAAATTCATTCCCTTACACAACTGTAAATACAAAATAGTGTTCTTTTCATGCCTCATTAATAATTCATGGACAGAAATGTATTTAGCAAATGAACATTTTCAGACTTCAGACGAAAAAAAAAAAATGAAACTATAATACAAAATACTTTGGTTTAAGCTGGTGTAGATTCATATCTGACCAGATCCATATGTATTGGCACTATGAAATCTGCTGGACACTTGCACCAAAATAGACGCCGACATAAAGCCTTGAGACTGACTGTAGAGAGACAAACATCTACATTACAAGCACATGGTTAGGCCTACAGATGTCAGTGAGCTGGCCACTGTACGACGGAAAGAGGAGATACAGTAGAGGTAGACATTTCAGAGACCAAGCTGTCCTGGACATCTGTGCATTTAGTGTGGCCGTGGTCCTAAGTCTTAATTGAGCTGTGCTGCACGGTAGATTTTTCTTTGGATGCCAGTCACTAAAATATACATAAGTTCAGACTTCATATGTGAGAACTATGACACCCACACAAATAATTCCTCCGATTATACAGAGGAACTAAAAAACACTGGGATGACAAAAGGTTTGGAGTTGTGCATAGTGTGTGTTTGTGTGTCTGTGTGTGTGTCTCTGTGTGTGTGCGTGCACGCATGTGGATTCGGAGCATGAACGTGTGCATAGTTTAAACAGCTTCTTCAATCCGGATGCAGGTCAAAAACTAAGCCTCCACCGGTGTATGTCCGTTGGTGTGTGGCTTGTGTCCGTTTGTCTCGGCGTGATTAAGGGGCAGATTCTCAGCGGCCTGCTTGTCCTTGGCTTCCTTCTC
This sequence comes from Limnothrissa miodon, assembly GCA_017657215.1. Taxonomy (NCBI): domain Eukaryota; kingdom Metazoa; phylum Chordata; class Actinopteri; order Clupeiformes; family Clupeidae; genus Limnothrissa; species Limnothrissa miodon. Next base: position 1,614,430 of record JAGFZM010000093.1, on the reverse strand, counting down.
CCGGATGAGGTGTCGGCGGTGGTAGAACAGGTAGGCGGGCAGCAGGAACCCAGTCAGCGAGAAGATCAGCAGACCCATGTTGATCTGAGTGGTGAAGACAAGCATGAGGTTAACCACTGTTCCTTAAGCCTCCTGTGGTCAGGACTACTGTATGTGCACTAAAAGACACAATGATTTTGCATCTTACTCCCACACTTGACCACACATTCCAACAACGCTGTTCGGAGGGTTGAAGGTTTACGACTGGCGACCAAAACGACCTGGTGTGAACGTGTCAACCACCACAAAACATCAGACACTGGCTCTCTAATTACTTTTTTGTGTGTGTACAGCACTCTGAGGGAAGAGGATGGACCCCTGCGGTGCTCACTTTTGGCAGGAGAACCGCTTACAGCAGCATTTACTGCTTACTGCCACACTTACACTCAAAAAGATCCAGTTCCCTGGCTGAGAAACAAAAACAAACAAAAAACAAACAAACAAAAAAACCCTCCAGCTCTATGACATCTCTGGGTTACCAAGCGTCTGCCTACTCTTCAGGGATTAAAAACACCTGGCAGAGGCATCTTGATGTTTCGCTAATGCCTGACTAATGCCTGAACCTGGACTTACCCAGTAGCCATCTCCCTTCAGAGGCCCCACCATAGCGATGAACAGGGGCTGCTGCAGGAGTGCAAACACTGCACTTATCATGGATTGAAGGCCAGTCAGGGTGCCAAAGTGATTGGGTGGATACCTGCACAAAAGCAAATACAGAACGATGACATAATACTTTTTAAAAAGTCAAACTACGACTTGAGTGAATACTGACTTTACATCCATTGTGTGTTCTTACAGGTAATACGATATGATGGGCTAGATATGACATTTTGGTCAAATTAATAAAAAAAAAAAATACAAACAAATAAACAAACAAACAAAAATAGCAACTAAAGGACGGCTAAAAGGTCACTTTCTCAGTGAGTCCCGGTTTATTTTTAGAGCATCATTCACAAACCCCACCTTTCACAAGGACTCTGACATTCACCAGTGTTTTCTGAGGTAAGAATTAAATCTGAGGTAATAAATTACAAATCTTTAAACAGTTTTTAATAATAAAAAAAAGACTTATAGCATTTCAATAAATTCTGCAGTTGTAAAATAAAACTAATTTGAAATTCAAAATTATTTTCAATAATTCTCCTGTTTTATTAAATACTTCTTTTACTAGTCATTATTGTGCTTTAAAGTGAGAACCTTTTCTCTGTTTGTTTTGCACATGGCTTGTGCCCTTTTATCTTCAATACCTTTAGTAATTAATAAAAAACGCCCCACCAACTTCACATAAAAAGAAATGGTGATCAGCAGAATAATGAAGCTACATCTAACTTCATATAACACCTCCATAAAATCAGCTTTTGATTTTGTTTTGTTTTTTATAAAAAGAACTTTTAACTTGAGAAATATTGGTGAATGAGGCCCATTGGTCTTGGCCGTTAGTAGGGTTTGATCAGGACTGCACTACACTGCTGGTGTGTGTAGGGGACTTACACTGCCGCGTACAGGCCTCCACAGCAGGAGTGGATGAATCCCCTCACCATCGTGTGAAGAATGAAAGTCAGAATCTACACAGAGACAGTACAGTGAGGTCAAAGGGCTTTAAACGCAAACATGTCAGTCTGCACATGAACTTCAGACAAGTGCAAACATAGGCAGGCACACACACACACACACACACACGTATTACCTGCAAGGGAAGATTGTCGATGAGGCAAGTAACACCAAACAGCAGCAGGAGTAGGTTGGTGAAGGTAAAAGCTCTCATGGCGTTGGTCACTTTCTGGATCTTTGGGTCTCGTCTGGGGCGCGATGACAAACTTAAAACAAACAGCATAAATAGAAATGAGTCATTGTTCACACCTCACACAGCATCATAAACTCATTCATGTCACCAGGACTATAGTCATACTATTCAATACAAGAAACATTATTCAAATTTAAGTATTTCTTTCCTCAAATCAGATTTTTCTTCAGCCAGTCATTGAAAACTCTATGCAGTGCAGTTTGAGGTTTTGGCAAGAGTCTACTGTGTGTTGTATCACTTGATTGACAGTGGATTTCCCCTTTATTCCAGTTCCTCTTACTAGTTATCTCTACCACTGGCGACGGCGCTCTTCTCATCCTCACACTCCTTCATCTTCCAGTCCATGATGTAGCCAATCATAGGGCAGGTCACCAAACACAGTAGTTGCAGAGTGCCAAAGATGGATGAATAGAAATTCACTGCGGAAAGAACACCCACACACCCACACACACACACACAACTTCAATTAAACATGAACTGAGTGCATTGTTTCTATTGTAACTAACCATGTCAAAGCTCAATTAAATATTTTCTAAAAATAAAAAAAGTTATTTCTTACCGTTATCCTCCATTTCAGTCAACAATTCTTTAGGAGCTGGAGGAAGAAGAACAATAGAACCAATTTAATCAATAGATTTTGCAAAAGTATGTTGTGAGTGTGTGTTGCAAGTGTGTGTGTGTGTGTGTGTGTACACTCACGATGTGGATTTCCGTGGGCCACCAGAAACTCCAGCATCTTGTTCATGGCGCCCATAAAGAAGATGATCCGCAGCTGGGACATGCCCATAGTCAGCAGACTCCAGAGGAAGATTGGGGTAAGGACGGAGCGTCTGAACGGCACAGAGTCTGGAAGAAGACCAAAGTTTTACCAGAGGAGCACAGGAGCAAGCCAGGCACCCTTTAGCGGCTAGAAACAAACTTAAAACTCCAAAAATTTAAAAAGTGCATTTCCCCTTTTATATAGCTAGGTTCTACATTGTGCTTAGTTTTCAAATATCAGTGTCTGCATCTTTCGGTCATTGTATGTGTGACTTAAGAATGCTTAGGGTATTTGTTTAAGGGTTTGGACTCACTTGCGGTGGCAGGGGTTTGGTTTTGTACTGGTTTCTGGTCCAGTGGCAGCTCGTTGTCTTTCCTGGGAGCCAAAAGACGACAGACATTAACCCTCATCTCTTTCCCATTCAATCCTAGTAATAGCATGGACATAGATGTCAGATGAGTCATGAAGGTCTAGATAAGACATGAAGGTCTAGCTCACTTGTATTGCACTTCCTCTGGCGTCATGAAGCTCTCAACAGGCCAGTTTAGGAAACAGTTCAGAAAGGCCATGCCTGCGACACCTGACCAGACCCACATGATCACAGGGAACGATACTCCAGCGTTAAAAATGAGCTGTGTGATGAAAGAGGGAGAAGGACACACACACACACACACACACACACACACACACACACACACACAGGTCAACATTATTATTACAATAACAAAGACTCCACAAAGGCTTCATTGTTCAAGTGACCTGAGACAGAGCCAAATGTGTGCCCACGTACCTTGACCCCCGGGAAGGTCACAGCAGAGGAGGCATAGGAGCCAATCATCAAGGACATGATGGTGGAGCTGAGACTGCCAAACATGGTTGGTAACTGTAGCAAAAATAAACAAAACAAGGTCAGTAATGACTTTTCTAAGTCTTTGAGACTTAAAGAAATGCGATGTGCATATTATTATCACTGAGTGTTACACTGCATTTGAATGAAATATTGTTTGTGTAAATGCAATTGCCTTGTCAAGAACAGGATGTTTTAACTCTTAAGGGTTTTTGGCAAGAAACAAGAAGAAATTGCTGAGCGGAGTGCTGAGCAAAAGAGGGATGAAGAGAAGTGCTTGTTTCGAGTGAGAAGAAAAATATGTTGTACGACCCTGAACCTTTTTAACCTCATGTATATGCAGGTTGCAAGACAAGGGACTTCCCATGTGGCATTCTCTCCTCTCAGCGCTCTGAGACATTAAGACTATCTACTTTGTGTGTGGTTCTTGTCTGAGGCTTTGGCCTGAAATTACAGAAATGGTTGAGACAATGGTGAAGGAAACTCCTGTTTTTGACACCTTGACATGAAATTAAAAATGTAGTAACTGTTGCCTCAAAATACTTGGTCAATGTAAATGATCATATAAGTCTGGACTTCTTTACTGATACCATACACATCCATAAACCAGATCCCACTAAAACAGAATAGATGAGGCTCCACTAGGCTGTTCTGCCATAAACTTCTACCCTGTGAGGATATAGATCATTTTCCACAGAAGTAGCAGAAGCATGCCAAGTTCATACCAGGTCACACGTTTACGTTTGCAGCGAAAACAAGACGGCAGCATGTAGGGTCAAAGTAGCATCTCGGTGTGGGAACCCTCACACCTCCATCACGCGCACGTGAACATCACAGGCGGCAGACGCAATGAGGACGGGCGCGAGACGGAGGCTAGGGTGTCCTGCTCTGGCAGGCTGCAGGGTTACAAAAACAAAGGGGACACATTCAGTGATTCTGAGAACAGGAAGCTTTTCACATCTTCCTGTCTCTCACTCTCTTTGGACAAACAGGCACACGCAGGGCGAAAATCGCCTCTGTGGCTCCAGGCGAGTTCAGGAATGTGCCTGTGCACATATGAACCCCGTCACGTGTTTACAGTGCATGGCTTAGAAAGACCCAAGACACACACAACCCACAGCTCAAAAGTGGAGACAAGTCTCCTTTAACATGAACACGGGTAAACTCAAATGCAGCACGGAAACGCCATACACCGTCTGTGACTCGGCTCCTTGTGGACCTCGGCATGATTGTGTAACGAGAGAGAGAGAGAGAGAGAAAGAGAGAGAGAGAGAGAGAGAGAGGTGGTTCTCATTCTAGTCATAAACCACAGAAATACAGTCTAATTCTGGATCATTCTGTGGTCATATTCCTTGAGGTCATATAACTATAGGCTCATCATTACATGTGGAGGTGTGTGTGTATCTGCAGAGATGGAAGTAGTACTGGGATTCTTCAGTAAATGTACAAATAGCCATATAACATAAATCTACCACAACAACAATCCTACTTAAGTAAATGTATAGCCATACAACATATAATCTACCACAACAACAATCCTACTTAAGTAAAAGTATTTGTTTTTAAATGTACTGGTGGAATATACAATTTCTTGATGATCTATATTTCAATAAAAAAAAGAGAATTCTCTATAGTTATGAAATTGCACAAAATATTTTGCCTATTTTTTCTTGATACAGCATTGGATTGTTTTCATACGAAAAGGCCAGCACTCATGTTTATAGAATAAACACTTAAGGTAGGGGCCATCTTTCCATAAACTATAGTGACCTTACTCTAGCAGGTAGCGTGCTGTAATTCACTGGCATCATGACAGACAATGGTGACACTATGGCCAGGAAAGAGCCACTCTATAAAGTTTCTACAAGTGCTTTGAAATGTGGCAAAATATTTGGTGTGTCACCCATTTGGGATGCATTGGAACCTAAATGTTACAATCTACAAAGCAGCTTCACACAAACAATGTATCTCATTTGTTGAAACTTCAGAGCAAGCCAGACAGCCAAGGTGACAGAGAGAAATGGCACAGCCTAATAACATCCCGTTCATTGTGAGGTATACTACTGATTTGAGTTTATGAATTTAAGTTTATGAATTGAGTGGTTTATAGCCAGGATAGCATAACATAGCTGGGTGTTAATCCTGTAAGTACAGAATTCTAGTAAAGTTTGAAAGACATTACACTCAGATTTTGCAGACAAGTGGGACAGTGTGTGTGTGTTTTTCTGATTTTGCAGACAAGTGGGACAGTGGGTGTGTGTTCGTGTCTTGTTTACACAATATAGACGTTGAGGCCTAAAGGTGCTTGTCTTCACGTGAGAATGTGTGCCTGCTTTGGTACTGCCGGTAAATGCTGACCTCGAAGCTCAAAACAACATTGTGAAATGCACCACCTTGATTTGTAGAGTCTAACAAAGATAGAAGGAATGAGAAGAAGAAAGATGGACAGGGTCAGGGTGTCAACAGGAGTCTGTGCGCACGCGTGTGTGTGTGTGTTTGCGTGTGTGCATCGTTTGAGAGAGGATTATGTTCATTCCTGTGTTTATTATTGAAGGCAATGTGACCGACGAAAACATTGTGTCACTGGGCACGGGCATGTGATTCTGATAATGGTGTGAGTGTGTGGGAGTTAGAGTGTGTGTGTGTGTGTGTGTGTGTTTGGGTTCTCTGTTGGTAAATATAGCCTGGTATTTTCTTCTAAAGCAGTGCAGGCTGATCTCCCTTCACCTCTCTCACATGCTAGGCTGAACACTTGTATCATACAAGTACTAACGTAAGACTGTTTATCAATCCCTTTCCTGTTGTTTGAGTGTGTCTGCTTATCATGCCAGGGTTCCAACATCAGATTTGAGGACCTTTCAAGGACATTGTTTCCAAAAATGTGTGTACTCAACCTGACACTGTTGAGACACAGAGGTGAAACCTTATCAAAGTAACAATGTACCAACTATTGAAGAAACACACAAACCCTGGTCATTCAATCATACAATTCAACAAAAGGATGTGCATTACAAATTAAGCAATCACTCTCCTTTGTGACTAGGAGATACAGGGGTTAGCCTTGCTAAAGTTTCTTGCCATTACACCAGCTGGGCAGTAATGTCATCATAGCAAGTTATGCATGCTGGAGTGGCACGTGTGACCAGTAGATCTAGCTTGAAAGGTCATCCGGGTCAACCAAGCTAAACCATCAAACGTCATGACCAAACACACTTGACAATGGGAAATATGGCCACTAGTCAAACCCATTTCCCCAGCCTCGATCATTGTAACTGGCTGGAGCAATGGAGTAATCTGGTTGGAGCGATTTTATCCAGCCTCTCGAACTGGACATTGGTTAATGGGCATGGTTATGCTGGTACAGAAGCTGTAAATGGGCGGTAAATGCCCAGCAACAATCCATGCAAATCTCATGCAAAAGGTAAGCAAACTAGCTCTTCAAATCAGCTTGAACCGTCTTGGGTTGGACATCATACATACAGTGAAACACAATCCCACCAATCAGTACTCCATTATCTAATGCCTTCTTTAAAATGCAGTGGCTCTCCCTTCACTTTCAACAAAGACCCATTGTGATAAGTGAACGATCAGGGATGATATTTAGATGTTAATCTGAAGCAAAAAAAAAAACTGTTATTAACTGTTATTAAAACGGTTATTACACAGAAATAACAGACCTCTGAATATTGAAATGGTCCATTCAATGCCACCTCCAACAGTATTCTGGAGAACCTTACAATAAAGTGCCACATTGTGTTGAACTCCCTTCATCGCTGATATTTAAAAAGTAAGAGAGTTTAGGGCTTTGTTTTGCAATTCTGGAGCACAAATTGGAAGACATACTTTTTAAAAATACAATGAAGCTATATTTATTTCCTCAGTAGTCCTTTGTTATCACCAGGGTTCAGGACACCCACAAAATAAGCTAGATATGTATGCTGTACCAACACCAATCTGAATAAGGGAGTAAGTCCTAAAAAGTTTAAAACAATAGAGATTTTATTCCAGGACATTTTAGTACTTAAATCCATTTATGGTTGTTTTCCGGAAAAGCCATCCTGCTATCCGTGTTTGTATGTATGTGTATAAGTGTGTGTGTGTGTGTGAGTGTCCGCATGCTTAGTCATGCTCTCAAACATCAAGGGGAGTGGGTGTATAGTGTAGAAGGTGTGTGGGCATTCTGCATTTCTGATTGGCTGGCAGAGAAGGGGTCAGAATTTCCAACACAAGCCATGTGCAGTTCCATTCTCACGCACAAACGCTAGGCTTGCCACCTCTCCTGCCTGCACACACACACACACACAGCACGCGTACAACCCCCTCAGCACACCTGTCAGGGGAAAATAGATGCACATCACAGCAGGGACCCTCTCAGACACACACCACCCCACCCCCCACACACCCCCCTCAGGCCTCCTCTCACGCTCCAGACCTTGCTGCAAGTTTGGCTGCTTACCGTCAGAGAGGTGAATGTCAGGCAGATTCCTCCAAAGCCATTTAGGGACAGAGCCAGGAAGATGAGTGCTGAGAGCACTGGAGGGAGAAGAGGAGGAGGGTTGGTGCATTAGGTTACTTCAAGTCAAGTCATGTCAGTTTTATTGTCAATTTCTTTACATGTACTAGACATACAAAGGAATCGAACTTATATTTCTCACTGCCCTTTGCGTACAATAGACAGACAATACAGGACAGAACAAACTATAAAGTGCATAGAAACAACATAAACTATGTTCTGACAGAAAATATACACACTATTTTTACACTATACACTCACTATATTTTTACCACTACAGATACAGTAGACAGACAAGACAGACAGACAGAACAAGTGTACAGGAGCAACATTCATGCATTTGCATTTTCCTGACAATTTTTTTTTCACATGCCATAGTTGGAATGAGTTATTCGCCTAGAAGGCCACATCTAGTGGAGTTACGCAACTGATAAGAAGTTCTTTGATGTTTAGTAGGCAATGGAATGAATGCAGAATTCAGGTAATTAGCCAGCTAACAGTAGGAAACCAAGTAGGCTGCTTGTGTGTGCAGTACATTGCTGCCTTCAAAAAAGCTAGCTTGCCCAAGATTACAAAATCCAGGGGCAGAAAACATCCTATCCTAGCATTTAAACAAATCCAAATGTATTCCCAAGTTTATTCCACAGCTCAATACATGGATATGATTAATTCAAGACTGTCGTCAATTTATTATTTATTTTTATGGTTTGCTTGCATTAAACACTGACTGACCATAGGTCAAGGTGTGGCTTATTTTTACTAAATTATTATATTGGTGAGAATTTATGTACTGGTGTCAGGAGCTTTGTAGTTAAGAAAATGATTCGACTGTGTCTGAGTCTGAAGGCATGTATAGATAATGTACATTTATACTACCCAACATATCACACACATGATATTCAAAACTTATGACATTTGACATGTGCACACAAATGATTGCTTAATACCTTCAGGGTTATATGCAGACAAAGACATCATTGCACAGGAAATGGCAAAGCAAGCACTGGAAAAAGGGGAGAAAAGATGGGATTTTAAGATCTCACTGGCTGTGACTGGAGCAAAATTGTCATAATTCTTGCTGAACAAGAAAGCCTGAGTCTATGGTAACAGAGGCAAGGCCTTTTCACAACATGTGCTACCGATCTTACGTGTGTGACACACAATAGGACCCCACCCTCCTATTTAGGTTCACACCACAGGAATGCAAGTCATCCTGCAATCATCTTGGCATTCGGTGCAAATACAAGCACTCCAGTTACCTGCCCATGAGTCGAAGAGGCTTGGGCCCGAATTTGTCCATGAGAATGCCGAGAGGCAGGGTGGTGGCGCTGAGCAGGAAAGAGCCAATGGTGAAGCCCAGGTTAAGCATCTCTTCTTGGGACACACAGCTCGCCCACATGCCAGAGGAACCGTTCAGGAACACCACAGTTTCATTGTCTAGATTACGAGGTAAAGATAGAGAAAGAGAAAGAGAAAAAGATACATAGAGACAGAGAGAGAAAGGGAGAAAGAAAAGGTCAGAATATAGGACTAAACAAAAGTGGATGGATTTGTTACAATATCTTAATACTATGAATTTTTTATCATTGCCGTCTTCGTTTTAGCCATTTAGCGACCGGCAATGGCCGAGTGTAGACAGGTCTGTGCTCAAGGGTGTGTGGGTGTGTGTGCTCCATCAACGCAGCAACATACCAGTGCAGAGGTGCGAGTAGAAGCCCTCGTGCTTAAGCATGAGGAGCAAGGAGCCCCAGCCCAGGAGCACGGCTGAGCACAGCAGGTTCTCTAGGACTGCCGTGATCGCCATCCACCAGCGGCGTTTGAACGCCTCGGTCGCAGATCGAGCCATCAACCTGTCATAGAGACGGGGAAAGAGACACAAAGGGAGAGACATGAGCTCGGTTTTCCACCCCAGGAACAGGGACATCTTTAGAATAAATCGGCTAGGTGTTGTGTTATCCTATAGGAAATGCAGGCATTCTCAAGTCTCCATGAAACACCAAGCAACAGAACTTGTAGGTGTCACTTACATTGCTCTGAGAGTTAGGTCAACTACGATGATTTTCACAGATTTTTACAGTACTCAGGTTTATATCTGACATTTTAAATATTCAGAAGAATACAATTATTGACTATCCACGTACCACATGGAGTACAATATTAAGTTGCAGAGTATAGTTTTGTCGTTTCAAAATTGACCATAAATGGAGTGCCAGGTCTCACTGGCCAAATTCCAATTTGGCCCTGGAAGCCTGTGATGACTAATAAATTTCCCATAAGCCCTTGGGGCTCAATGGCAGCTGTGTCTGCTGTCGTGGTCAGCCAAAGTGACAGGGGCACGGTGTGCATGTCTATGTTTGTGTGTGTGACGGCACGCTACGGAAGGACATACACCAGGTCACTGTGCCTTAAAAGACTGAGGTGACCCAGTGTTTACATTGTCAGTGCGGCCAGCACGCACAACACATGTCAACCTGTGTTGCTCACACAAAACAAACAGAGAGATCTCAGGCAATTGCCGATTCATTTGGAACATTGAGTTACACACAAGAAAAACAAGAAAACAGGAAGAGTCAGTTAGTTAATAGGGGACATTGGGAATAAAGAAGCACGCCACTATGGTCACTTGACGGCTGTTAGTTTAGACAGTGGCTGCATATAACTGCTTCAATGTTCGCACATGTTGAGATCAACAACATACTTTTTCTTGGATTCTGAATTCAGGTTATTGAGAATGTTCATTTTATGTGCTGCCCTTTCTTTTTTTCACACTTTCTCTCATTCTGGGTGAGCAGGCGTGAAAATTTTTGTGTCTGTGTATAAAATGTGATTATCCATGGGTCAGAGGACCCCTTCATGTTCAAAAGGGCAGATTACAAGAGGATTTTTTTGTAACTGACACTACTGATAACAAATTAACCCCTAAAATGTTCTTTAGACAAATGCACACATTTTTACTGACAGAATTTACTGAATCAGAACTGACACCTTCTTGGCCTTCTTCGTGAGTTGCAGGCAGAGCATTTGATAGGTCTACTCGCTGGAAATTTTTTTAGCATTTTAGTATTTTCAGACAAAAAACAATGGCTAAAAATACTAAACGACATGCATATACTCCTAACCGCTTTGCAGTAACACTGACAGCTACACCGGTGGTGAAAGTGACTACAGCAACAGTAGGCTAGTCTTTTAAGTTTTTCCACCTAGACACTGCAGCCAACTAATAGACTGCGTCATCTATTGCTTGCAATGCATAGGACTAAGATGTATAAATTCAACAGGCAATGGTTGGTAGCCAAGCCGCAGGCGTACGAATACAACATTTTGAATGTTTCACCTTTTTAAATGACTTCACATGGGTAAATAGACTTAAAGCCGTATTCCTTTTAGGTGATCGACACTCAAGTGACCCTAAATAGGCACTACCCTACATGGGGCTAATCGTGGCAAACACCTTGTACAAAGCGCAAGTTTTCACCACCAACAGCTGATCATTTTATTTCTCTCCAGCGTAGTGGCTGCTGTAAGTGTACTATCGTTAGTTTCATTGACACATCCTCTTTTCCCTTTTGACACCTACAGCTAAAGTAGCATCCCAACGTCATTTTAGGTATAGGTTTCAGTGCCATCAAGGAGGAGCAGCCAGCTGACGTTGGGTTAATTTACCGACCCCCACTCGAAGAAGTCGCTAGCAGACTATGGTAAATATTCAAAGGGGTTTGTTAGCTTGCCGTCATTAACTCGTAAAAAGAATTTACAAGGATCAATCAATAATGTCACAATTTTGTTTGGTACAGACACACGAATGTCGTTTAACGTTATTCATATCCAAGTAACACAAAGACCTAGATCTAGCCACGATGATGTTAAAAATAAATTAATTATGGTTTATGATGAAATGTCCTGCCACGCGTAGCCAGCTGGAGAATGCATCCGCTAGTAACATAAAATGAAACCCTATGAATTTGACACGCCACTTATGTAAATATTTAGATATCATATTTATACTTACCCCATTATGACTTCTGCTGGCTTTTCTCTCCACGTGTTGCGTCGACTTCCTGAGTTTCACAACTTGCGCGCTAAAATGTTAACTTACAATCTGGTAAGTCAAATAGGCATTCTTTTCCGTTCAATTCCGCCAAATTAATTATTCATTTTGTTCCTTTTAAATAATTAATAGATCGAAAGAAACCCCTCGTTCACGATAGGTGAGAACTGGGGAGCGCTACACAATTCAGCCTTCAAGTCCGCAGTGAACGAGCCCTGCTAGTGTGAAGTGAAATGACTGAGTTCTCTGTGTTGACTTTTTGTAGTTCAGTTACTCTTGGCCCTCCCCAATAGCCTGTACGATTCACGTTACAACGACATACACTTACCAGGCCTTGGCAGCATAGGCTACGCGTTGTGTGGAATTGCTGTTGCTTTGCTTTTATTCTAGTTCAGAGACAAGACATTACAAAATTTTGTGTTGCTCTCATAACTTTCTTGTTGAGTGACTAGGTCATAAATCCATGTTAAATAGTCTATTGCCTGACAGGACGCAATTTTATTGTAGGTAACAGACTACTACAGGCAATTTATTGTAGGTAATACTACACAACATTATCACTCGAATAATAATAATAATTTAAAAAAAGTTGTAGCCAGAATATATTTTTATTTAATTTCATGCTATTTGCAAAACACGTAGGCCTAGCTTGGCCTGATCTTATCTATCAATCTGTTTAAATTCAGTGTTAGGCCTACTTTGTAAAAGTAGAGAGAGCGCGCAAGAAAAAGCAAGCAGTATCTAATGCCCTCTGCTGGCAAGAAGAAAGCACTAAAGCTAATTGGTTTTAGGTTTTTGAGTTGTTATGCCCTACCCCCGAGGCGCCGCCAGGATTGCCTTTAAAAAGTTATATGATCAATGAATTAGTGAAACATAGAAAACCATTCATAAGTACATTTGATACAGAAAACACAATCTGTAAAGACGATGAAGTATGGAATCGTCCTTATGCAGAGATCATTTTTTTAGTCTAGTTTAATCTTCTGTTTTGGGAGTACCCAGGTTGGATTTAATTAGTCATGCTTAAGAATCACAAATTGGGACCATTACAAGACATACTAACACTGCTACCAAATGTTGGCCATCAGACTAGTGACCACCTTGTGATGATTGACCAGATAGACATTGTTGACGGTTTCACCGGTAGGCCTACATTTACATATGAAATCGCTGTCTGAAACACATTCTGCACATCTATTCTCCCCTTACTGTTTTGCATGGCCCATTCATTGTGGCACCAGAATAAAGACAGTCATTACAATGTATATGGTCGTGATACAGTCCACTTTACAGGTTGCTGTCCATTAAATGGCTCTGTATGTATGTAAAATCTATCTATCTATCTATCTATCTATCTATCTATCTCTTTATTCAGTGTGGTATAAGGTATGAGCAGAGAAGTCAAGAAACATCAAGAATGTGACATTTGGTGTCTGTTAGCAAAGGTAATTGCGTGCTCTCTGAGGTCCCAGCTGGGAATTCCTGGCCATATGGTGCTGTTGGCTCCAGAAGGAATGGAACACATCCAAAGATCCAGACACCAACATGTTGGATCCATCCAGACGGGGCAGTGGTGTGAAACAGGTGGTGTGGTGTGTTCTGGTCCGACATCACCATTCACAGGAAAGCCAACACTAACACAACAGTAGCTTGGAAACACTTTTTACTCACACAGAAACACCATCACCATCTATGATGCTTTGTGTGCACAGAGGAAATCTTTTTCCATTTGTTACAAACACTAATACGGACAAAGACTTCTTTTGACATGAAGCAATACTTTCACAATATGCATTGAAATGATAAAACAACATTTTTAGGGAGATCATATGGGGAAAACATTTTATCTTGGCCTTCTTGCATATACTCACAGAGCTATTATCAACACAAAACATGGTTGTGCTCACCTTCATATATTTGAAACATTCAGTCCCAGTTTAAACATTAGACTTAACTTGACTTAACATGGGGAAGAGCTAGAGGTAGAAAGATCTTTAAGGCAGGTATAATATATCTGTATAGTACAGTAAAGCCATGTCCAACTGGTTAGGGATTTGGGGATTGAAACCAAAGTGTTGCTGGTGTGATCCCTGACCAGTAGACCATGGCTGATGTGCCCTTAAGCAAGGCACTTAACTACTCACAGCTCCATCTGGACGCCACTAGCCCACCTCCAGGCAGTGTTTGCTTCACCTTACTGTGTGTTCACTGTCTGCTGTGTTCACTTTACTCATTCTCGATTGGAATAAATGCAGAGATGCAAATTTTCTTCCAGGGATAAAAAGAGTATCCAAAGCTAACTTAAAGGGCAAGGAAACAAATTTTTCAAGGCCTTGTTCATTTATCATTAGCTGCACATTTAGCAAATTCAGTTTTTTTCTTGATCTTTGCCCCACTATTCGTTGAAGTCAAACAAGAAAAGCAAGATGTAGCATTTATCTTCTCTGATGCTTTTACTGTTACCTTTTTTATTTGGAAAAAAGATGATTGTATGTTTTCAGCATTATATGTAGAATGGAATTCTGAGCTACTTTTTTAGACACTTGCACTGACAATTTAGCTGAAAGTTTTGCCCATCATCCTTCACAGTCAAAATCCAGTCAAAACATGTCTGATGAATCTACAAAACAAAAATGCAGATTCACTGAAAGATCACAATATTTATTCTTAAACGCTTCAAGCTTAAGAGCTACTATAATGTACATTTAAATTCACAGAAAGTAACTTTTTTGCATTATATATTTCCATCTGAAACACATTCCCATATTTTGTAAAGGCTGTAATTACTGACTCAACATTCTCACAACTTCCAAAACTGGCAGGTGGCACATATGTAGCCACAAAAGGTGATTATGTCTACGAAGAGTTAACCAGCTGGTCTCAGACCCTGTTCAGTTGTAAAACAATGCAATGTAGTGCAAATTAGTGGGGGAAGTCGTTCACAAATGGTAGCTCCTGAAGTCCCACAGAGATCAGAGATCTTTATCAGGACAGGTATAGTTTTAATGAGTTTTCAACTACCTACTGGTGCACACTGAGGGATAGGACAGTAAGATGATGGTGGGGTCAAAGGTTAAGGTGAAAGGCAAGAGAATGGACTGAATGTGCTGCAATCCTGAGCCGCTATCCTCCTGGATGGTCTGCAACTCCACAGACAATGCCACTACCACCCGGTTGATAGTCATCCCTGCCTCCCACCGCCTGATTCTGCATCTATTAGATGCCTCACTGGCGTTGGGGGGCCGGGGGGGAGCTTGTTTCCCATTGGTTCCCACTTTTTTGGGAACAGAAATGCTCTATAATGGCAGCTTGGCCAGACGGACTTTGCTCGCGAAATTAAATATTGCGTCACAGGAAGTATGGGCACTGCCCAGGACTTTTGATTATCAGCACTACAAAGAAGTTTCAGACACCTGTTGGAGCATTTCTATAGAGCCACCACAGAAAGCACCATCACTTCACCCATCACTGCCAGCCATCCCCTGCCACCCTACTTTGCATGTATATACTGTTTATGTGTTATATTTATTAATGGGAAGTATCGAGATGACAAGAACTGCTTTAAACACTGCTTTATTATTTTTTTAGTTCCATTGATTGGTCAGGGACAGCTTTAGGTTTTAGGTTTGGTGCACCTCTGGATAAAGTGACACATAAACAATTTTGTGTTTAATTAAATAATAAAAAAAATTAAAATGTTAATTCTATTAACCTCAGCATTCTTCCTTTTATATTCATCAGCATTCTTCCCTTCATGTTCAACAAGATGGTATGAGTAGGTCAATCCAGCACTACTACTACACACATACTGTAGGAAACTGGAGTCTATTAGAGGCATCCGTGTATATGTGTGTGTGTGTGTGACAATGTCATCTGAGCATCTACGTTTTCACATCCTTTGAACTTAAACTTCTTGGTGTTGTTTATGGAAAAGATTTGGAAAGTCATTAATTCCTGCAAATCAAATCTGTGTTTCTTTGATCGCACCGGCAGGGATGGAAAGTCAAGCATAGTTACACTAAACAAAATTTAACCTTACAGTAATCAAGATGGTCATTATAAAATATGGTACCTTTGATGGATTCAAAATATATATGAAAACAGAGACTACAAAGGCACTGTTTCCTGTGTCCTGGAAGGTTGTCATGGTCATGGCTCTCATTACAGCCAATTATCATTCTTCAATCTGGTTCTAGTCGACTTACTCTAATAAGATCCAGGAGGCACATAGGGCACGCAAAACATCTAAATATGGTCTTCGTTTGTTCTGACTAGTATGCAGACTAAAGCCCTTTTATAGGTTTTAATACAGATGTGAGAACAGTAGGACACATTCAAAAAGAAAATGCAAAATTATGTCTGACATTCCTCTGCTGCTGTCTTGCAATTTTACCTGTCCCCACTGAGTGGCGGCATATCCTTACTTGTTGCATATGGCTACTGTGGAAAAGGTGCAATTCTTGGATTGCCATATCCGCCTTTGTTTGTGTGCTTTGAGGAGTAAGTGTGTATTTCACACGAGCCCTTGGTAGGGTGTAAGACATTGCGAAGGAAAGAGTATTGAATTATCTGTGACCGCCAGCGACAGGAATGATAGATGAGAGAGATGGAAAAATTGAGAAGAGAGGAGGATGAAATGGTTAGCGCTGGTGCGAAACATAAGGAGCAAGAGAAGGGACGAACAAAAGACAACGGCAACTGAGGTGTCTCCTCTCTTAAGTGCTTTTGTTCACCTCACAAACTCTCTTTTCCTCAGTGTCTCACCAAATCTCTCTCTCTCTCTCTCTCTCTCTCTCTCTCTCTCTGCCCTCCCTATATCTCTGTCTGCTGTCTCCTAGCAAATCTAGCAAGTCTACACCACCACCTACATTGAGTATTGATTAAGGAATTGGAAAACAAAACATAATCAGTGTGTGTGTGTGTCAGAGAGAAAAAGAGAGAGAGAGAGGACAGAGAGAGAGAGAGTGAGGGAAAGAGAAAGAAATGAGAGGTGGAACTGGATGAGCTAACTGTCACAACAGACCTGGCTGTAAGCATCTCACAGCCCATCATGAGGTGCCGGAGGTCTTCCAAGCATTTGCTTTGTTTTGACTTCTCTTGGGGCACTGCTGCTTATCACACCTCCTGTCGGCACCATTACTCATCCCTTCTAAGGAAGTGCACCTTCTTGCAGGAAAGCATTCCTCTGTGCCATACGCCGCGCCATTTCCCCCTCCGCTCCACCACGCTCCTTGCCAAACCCCACGAATGGAAACGCAGACCTGGTAAAGCATGTGAGGAGACTCTGACCTTTGCTGAGCAAGCCAAGAAGGTCAGGGGTCATGACCCCTGGCAGAGGTCCATGTATTGGGGGGAACGGCTGACATCCCTGGTATCACTGACCCTCAACCAACATGAGTCAACATATGTGAGTAATTCCCTCAATCATGGCAGTTGACTGCATGTTTCCGTGTGTGTGTGTGTGTGTGTGTGTGTGTGTGTGTGTAATTGTGTGTGGCATGTGTAGGTGGACTGGGGGGATGTCTACTCTGCAACACTGAAAACAGGTGTGGGACTCCTCAAAACAGGACCCCCTCAGACACAATCTTTTCCTCTATTCTCTCTCTCTCTCTCTCTCTCTCTCTCTCCCCCCATCCCAAGGGTAGAGGAGGAAGTCACCTGCCCAGGCTTTCAGACAGAAAGTGATTCTTCATATCTGTCAGCTTGTGTTTGGGTCGCTGGGAGACAAAAGCACGGAATGAAAGAGCGGCAGGATAAGACAGGAAGCGTAACGGAATGAAGGAGAAACATCACACGTTCAGAGGGAAAAACGAGATCTGCTCGTTTATGTTCCGAATTCCTGGAACCTTTTTAAAGGCTCCTAAAATAGGCCCGGCTGTGTGTTTGTGCGAACATGTATGCGTGTGTATGAGTCCGAGAGAGAGAGAGTGTTTAAGAGACTAGATGAGAGTCGATAAGGTTTGAGTGTGGCAAGGAAACTAAGTGTATGGGAGAGTATGTAACAGAGGGAAAGGGGTGTGTGTGTGTGCGCCTGTATGTATGTGTGTGTGTGTGTGTGTGTGTGTGTGTGTGTGTGTGTGTGTGCATAAAAGGACAGAGAAAGTGAAGCAGAGAAGAGTGGACTGAGTGGGAGGTTTTGTGACCGTGATCCCTGTCTTTCTGTCAGAGAGCTTAAAAGCTTTTTATTTATGTTTCAGACAGACTCACACACGCACACATACTCACACATACATCTATCCATCTATGGTGTACTGATCAGACCACTGTGGTCCCAAAATATCTCTATAAAGTGTCAGTTAACAGGCATAGCCTGGGAAGTCTTCTGATTCTTGGTCTTGGTCCATGATAAAGTTCAGTAGGCTAGGCCTTTTAACCCAAAATAAGCTGCAGTCTTTTACAGTTTTTTACAAGTACAGACAGACCTACTAAGAGACAGACACACACACACACACACACATACACACACACACACCTATACACACACACATCTGAACTGGATCCAAAGCAACCAATTTTAATCACTTTCAACAGCATGTTGAGTAACACATGGACACACCACATCACACGAACATGTTTTTCTTAGGGTTTTAAATCAAAACACACACTCACATGCTCACACCTAAAGATTACCTGCCAGGGCGGAGTCATTGATTGGCTCATAAATCAGTCTCTTGTCTACATCTGTAGGTCGCCCCCTTTTTGAGTGGTTGGGAGTGTCCGCCCTGCCCTGCAGCCACCATGTAGACGGAATATTCCATCTGACAGCTGAGCGTGGGGGTGGCAATGGGTGGGCAGAGGGTGACGCAGGTATGTGTCTGGTGCA
>JAGFZM010000093.1:1552836-1579986 GCA_017657215.1 Limnothrissa miodon | reverse complement strand
GTGTGTGTGTGTGTGTGTGTGTGTGTGTGTGTGTGTGTGTGTGTGTGCGCACATGCGCTAGAGAGAGAGTAGGGTCACAGATGCTGCTTCATTGAGAGATCCAACTACACTGTGGTTTCATTCTTGGCTTGTACACACTAGCACACATGCATTTCTAATCATACATAATTACTTAATTTTGCAGACTCTCACACACATACAATCAAAATGCACTCCGTCATACTACTTCCCTTTGCCTTAATCAGGCGTAACAAGATGCATACACAATTATAAGCAATCAGATTTTTTCCCCACAATATCTTCCACATTTTGGGGCAGTACAGTTTTGTCAGGGAAATACTCCAAACACAAACTGGTCTTTTGTAATTACTTTCTCTGTTCTTTCTCCAAACCTCTCCTCTCTACTTCCATCACTATCTCTCTTTCTCTCTTACAGCCCCCCATCTCTCTCTCACTCTCACTCCCTTTCTTGGTCTCACACACAGACAGACAAATCAAGTTCAAGCTTTCCATGTTCTCACAGCTCAAAATAAGCCCATGCACACACACACACACACACACACACACACACACACACACACCTGGCGTTGACATGTGGAAGCCATTGTGCGCCGCAGTAATGGGCAGCACTGGATAAATAAACAGACTGATTGAGCGCGCTCGGAGCGAGCCATCGGCTGGATTACACACACCTCCTACATCCCAGAGGGCCAAGAGGCGCGGCAGCGGAGCCATCACAGAACTCTGATTCATTAGCTCTCCCAACTCATCAGGAAGAGAGAGAGAGAGAGAGAGAGAGTGTGTGTCTATACATCAGTGTCTGTGTACAAATGTGTGCTGGGATGTTTCTGAGACGACTGTAAAATTGGGGGAAGTGAGGGATTAGAGTTTGTTTACTTCCCTGACCCCCGTTTTTCCTCCCTCTTGCATTCTCATGAAATTCCTCCCTTCCTCTCCCTCTGTCCTGCAGGATTTGGACACCATCACATCTTTCTTCAAAGCCAACTACAAAGTGGAAATGGTGGAGAAGGACTTGTGTGTAAAGGGATGGAACTGGGGCACAGCAAAATTCACAGGTAGACGCCAACAGCTCCTCCTGTGTGTGTGTGTGTGTGTGTAAACAGACATACATGCCAGCATCACACAAAATAGATCTGTCTTATTGTTGTCAACATCTCCCAATCCATGCCCAGAACAGTATGGTATATGTTGCCGGCATTCCTTCGTGCCAATAGGATCAGCCCAGCTTGAAACAATGGCACGCATTGATTGTCCAGTCCATTGTCTTAGGCCAGGCGCTGTGCATTAGCCCCAGAAGAAAATCTGCTTTAGATTAGCCGAAGAACTACTTCTCACACAATTAGTGACCTAGGTTTGAGCCTGTGGCATGTTTGGCCCAATGCAGGGCATCAAGGTGGTTTTAGCGTGTTTGTGTGTCTGGATCATTCCCCCTCCACACACACACTGTCACACACACACACACACTTGTGGATTTCTCATGCAGCCTCTTTAAAAGAGTTATGATGGAATTCTCTTGCGTTAACAGTCTTGACTGTTGGGAAACTTCGGCCCTCCAGCAGGCTTGCTAGAGAAAGCGCCTCATTGTTTGCTAACAAGAATTGGCAGACGAAACGTTCTGTTGGCATGAACGTGAAACTACAAAAAAATTGCGAAGAAAAAAAGCTGACTTTGTAATTGAAACAAGATCATTTGAATCTCATTCAAGCCAGGATGGTGGCGCCAAGCATTTGTGTATGGCCGGAGACAGAGTAGCAAGCACCCCGTGGGCTGCAGTGGGTCAGCTTCATATGCAGCTCAATTGTTTGTGGTCTGCCGAAGTGAAAAAAAATAAAGTGCCACATGTTTAAAATATTGAGACGCAACATGTGGCCATACAAACAGCGCTTCCTTAATATATTCTCTTTCTTTTCAATGGAAATGAAGCAGCCCCTTCAAGGGTCATTTACAGCTGGTGAAAATCTGTGACTACTCGCATCATATGCATACAGCTCTTTTAACAGCTCACGTGTTGCACAGATAAATCTCTCAGTTGACTTAAGTGTTCTGTGAGCTAATCCACTGAGATGGGGCTGTGTTGGACTATAATACTAGTTAAACACATTTTAAAGTGTTCAACTAGTATGATAGGCTGGCAGTGAGCCCACCTAAATGGCTGTTTTCTGATGAGGCTTTCAGAGTTCCTGTGTTAACCACCCCCCCCAACCCCTGCGTTGTCTCCAGGGCCTCTGTTGTCGTTTGACGTGAGCGACAGCCCCGCCTTTGAGATCCCGCTGTCCAACGTGTCCCAGTGTGCCACGGGCAAGAACGAGGTGACGCTGGAGTTCCACCAGAACGACGACGCAGAGGTGGCGCTCATGGAGGTCCGCTTCTACGTGCCCCCTGGCACCGGCGAGGAGGGCACTGATCCAGTTGAGGTGTGTGTGTGTTTGGGGGGGTGCTAAGCATAAATCATGTCGTCTTGCTGGTCAGCTATGTGTGGATTTCTTTTTGTTTGTTTGTTTTTGCTCAGGAGATGGTAGATAGTTTGAGGAGAACTTTGTTATAAATAAGTCAGAGTATTAATACACAAAGCTTTTTTCAGAACGTCTGCACTAGAAATGTTCATAGCAGCATCCTACAGCTATTTTTGTAAGCAGGATGTCTCATGTCTGTATTATTGTGTCTTGCTTCACACTCACAGGCATTTGCTCAGAATGTTCTCTCCAAGGCTGATGTCATTCAGGCCACTGGCGATGCAGTGTGTATCTTCAAAGAGCTCCAGTGTCTCACACCCAGGGGCAGGTATGACACACACACACACACACACACACACACAGTATTTACACCACCTCTCAACTTTCCTTTTTTATGCTAGTACAAAACACATTCATAATTCGAATCTTATTTTACATCTTCTCTCTTTCTCACACACACACACACATACATACACACTCACGCTCTCATTGACTGACTATCTTCTACACACAGATACGACATCCGCATTTACCCTACGTTCCTGCATCTGCATGGCAAGACGTTTGATTATAAGATCCCTTTCACCACTGTGCTCCGACTCTTCCTTCTGCCGCACAAGGAACAGATGTTCTTTGTGGTAAGTTGTGTGTGTGTGTGTGTGTGTGTGTGTGCGCCGTTGTAGTGCGGGCCAGCAGACATATTAGGCTTTTAATCTCTGCTGTTTACAAATAAATCAGAGGAGCAGTTGTGTAGAATTTGCACAACATTTTTGTCAATTATTTTTAATGATGTCTCAGTAAGTGATGGTCTTTGTGTCTCCAAATGTGAGTTCATTTCCTAGAATGAATCCTTTTTGCGGCTTTGATGTCTCTCAGTGTCTTTGTTTCCTTTTCATTTCCTTCTTTGATTACTCTATCCCTCTTTTTCTCTCTCTCTCTTTTTCTCTCTGACTCACACTCCTCTCTCTCTCTCTCTGACACACTACTCTATTTCTCTCCATCAGATCAGTCTGGATCCTCCTATCAAGCAGGGTCAGACTCGCTACCATTTCCTCATCCTGCTCTTTTCCAAAGACGAAGACATCAGTCTCACGCTAAATATGAACGAGTGAGTGAATTGTCAGGACCCCACCGCCTCCTCTGCCCAAACACAACATCTAGGCTGTTACCATATACACTCAGTAAAACGCTCAATTAATATAAATGCTTAATTTTATACCCTCAGTATGAACAAGTGAGTCAATCTTCAACTTCAATATCTAGGCTGTTACTGTGGTAACCACTCTGTGTGTGTGTGTGTGTGTGTGTGTGTGTGTGTGTGTGTTTGTAGGGATGAGGTGGAGAAGCGCTTTGAAGGGAAGCTCACTAAGCACATGTCGGGCTCCCTGTACGAGGTGGTCAGCAGGGTTATGAAGGCTCTGGTCAATAGGAAGGTCACTGTGCCTGGAAACTTCCAAGGGTGAGTGCACAGCATATACACCCAATGGAACAGTTATTTATTTATTTAATTAACTTAATGCTGATCACAAAAAAACACACACAGTTTCTAACTTTTTTTTTTGTCTGTCTCTTTTCATTTCCTCTCTTTTCTCTACCTCTCTTTCTGTTCCTCTTTTTTTAACCTCTCCCTCACTCCATCTCTCTTTCCTCTGTTCGTTGACATCGCCTGTGTCCCTCTCACAGCCACAGTGGTTCCCAGTGCATCACCTGCTCCTACAAGGCCAGCTCCGGCCTGCTCTACCCGCTGGAGCGCGGCTTCATCTACGTGCACAAGCCGCCCGTGCACCTGCGCTTCGAGGAGATCTCCTGCGTCAACTTTGCCCGCGGCACCACCACCACGCGCTCCTTTGACTTCGAGATTGAGACCAAGCAGGGCTCACAGTACACCTTCAGCAGCATAGAGAGGCAGGTTCCAATCCCGAACAAGAGAATGGAATAGTGTGTGTGTGTGTGTGTGCGCACTTTCTGTTACATAGAGAGGCAGGTCCCAATTCCGGAATGGAATGTGTGTGTATGTGTGTGTGTGCACGCGCACCTTCAAGAGTTTGTCTTTTTGTTTTTTTGATTGGTGTTTGTGTGTGTTTTTATTTTTTCATTTTTATTATTTGTTATTTGTTGTCTGGCATCTGTATTTCCTTGTAAACTCGGGGCATGTTTACAAACCCCTAAGTTTCTGCGCATGTTTTGAGTTATAGTTGTTTTGTCCTCTGATTCTGTGGTTTTGATCCGTCTTTGATTGGCAGGGAGGAGTATGGAAAGCTCTTTGACTTTGTCAACGCAAAGAAGCTCAGCATCAAGAACCGTGGCTTTAAAGAGGTAATAAATCAACCCAACACCTTCTGATGCAGAGTTCTGTTTTGAATTTCGTGTGACATCTGTTACCCAGACCACTGTTGCCGTGGCGAGGGTTGGTGTTGCCCATACTGACAGCTTGTTCTTCTGTCCCTCCTCCTGTGTGTGTGTGTGTGTGTGTGTGTGTGTGTGTCTGAAGACAAAGGTTGGTATGAACGTGCCTCTGTGTGGGTTTGGGATGTGGTGCTTCCATGTCTGTTTGCGTTTGTGCATTTTGGGTTTGTGTGCAGAAGATCCTGGTGTGTGTTTCTTTTTTTTTGTTGTTGATTTTTGCCTGACATGTCTGCCATGGCTTACAGTCTGGTTCAGACTTCTCCATAACCTTTGCCTTTTGTTCAATCTGAGGGGAGCCTGAACCAGGTTGCTCTCTAGCTGTGCAAGCCTTTGACTCTGCTTGGAATTTTGGAAAGCAAAAATGTTGGAAAGCCAAAATGCTTCTAAACGTTAAAGCTGGATTTATACTTCTCTGTCGCAGCGACGCAGTAGCTCTGCGTGTCTTTACCGACGCTCTGCGTTGCCTTCCGTGCACCTCCCCAAAATTGTAACTACGCAGTATGCAGACGTCGAGGGCTGTGATTTGTCCGCTTTACAGCGGAAGACCGTGTCTAAACTTTGGATATAATTTTGGAGTCTAATTTTGGATTTAAGACGAATTTCTTCTCATACTTTCACATAAGTGTTTGTTTATTGTGATAGCTAGCAAGCTAATCCATTGTAAACACAAGTGGCACCACGTGCTTACAGTTTGTGCAAACAGTATTTTATAGGTTTGTAGTTTTCCTATCGCATTTTGTTCTATGCGTCTATAACTTACAAGTGTAGTGCTGCTACTCCAATTTTTCTGAACATTTACCTTATTTATTCACATGGCTTTAATTATCACACAACTGCTGTATGGCAACAACACTCCACCAGAGCAAAGAGTTCGAGAAACGTTCCAAGAACGACCCAACGTCCCTTTGTTTTGTGGCGGTGAATTGCCATGCTTTGCAGTGACTCCGACACTGAAGTATAAATCAAAAACGTTGGCGAAGGTGTCTGCGTTGCTGCGACGCAGAAGTATAAATCAGCCTTAAGACCTTAACGAAAAATGTGTCAATAAATCTACATTCAATTTCTCTCATAGAAGCATTTTGTTTTTCAACACGAAAAAAAAAAAAAAAAAAAAACTCATTCAAATCAGTTTTAATGCTTTTCCAGTCAGGCTTTGTCAACAGCCCCCCCACCCCACCCCCCAAACCACGCTCAAGCACACAGATGCACGCTGGTGTGTATTGGAAGCCGGCTGGTCTGTGTGTTGGTATCTAGATGTGTGGTTCCTTCAGTGGTGCTACCCCCTCTGGCATTGGGCTGCCTGATTTATGAAAACATACAATTGGTTTTGTGAGGTTCACGCCAGTGTTTGTAAAGTCTCAAATGTCCCGTGCCAAAATGTCTCCTACCTTGCTCTCAACTGACCCCCCACATTCAGGCTTTGTAAGCAAACAGTGATTTGGGTGAAGTTAACTTCTTGCTCATATTTCATTGCAAGTGTGTGTGTCTGTGCCTGTGCTCGTAAGTTGGTGTGGGTGTGTGCGTGAGAGAGTAGCTTGGATGGAAAATGATTTGAGTTTCTGCCATCACTAAATCAACTTGCCATGCTTTGCACTCACATACACACACATTCACTCAGTTGCGCGCGCACACACACACACTCACACACACCAAGGTGGTGTGGTGTTTATAGTGGGCAAATAAATCCACAATAAAGAAACCATAGTGCTGCTTTATCACAGTTGTTGATACTCTTGAATCTAACCAGCTCTGATTGAATGATTAATGCTAGTGTTGACTGACGGCTCTAAATTATTGAAAGTTGTTTAAATATTCTCCAGATGGGGGCGCCAGAGACACCGTGGCAATTTACCTAAACGATCACGCAATTGCCTAAAACCATTACAGGAACATTAAGGGGTTTGTGTGTGTGTGAGAGAAATTGCAAATAGTATGGAATGAGTATGTATTTCATTACATTGAGGTTGGTAAACCTTCAGTTTTTTTTGTTTGAGGTGTGGTGAGGGTGTGTGTGTGTTTTACAGAATCCTGATTTTCGAGGTTTATCGAATTGTCAGAATCTGAAACTGACTACTATCCTAGAACATTTATCCAGACCTGATCAGGTCCCCAATTCTCTCCCTCTTGCCCGTTCTCCCCTGGAGGTCCCAGTCTCCAATCTCTCCCCTTGACTCTCTTGTAGGACTGGACTAAGTCTCGCCTGTTCATATCAAAATCTTTTTATTTTCTGTTGGTGTGATATAATTGGACATTTTAGCTTACGTGTGTGTGGAAAAATTGATCATGGAACCAATGGATGCCTGCATTGCATGCCAACTACATTATAATTAAATTATAATGTACAATAGTGGGAAAAGTAAAACTTGGTGTGGGATCTTAGGTAGTTGTTGTGCAAGATCAGTGAACGTCCGTATTCTTGAGACTGCAGTTTTCTAAGTGCTTGCAGTTGTCGTGTATTGGTTAATAGCCTCAACCATGCATGCTGTGAGTGAATTTCGTTGTGTCTGTGTTGCAGTGCTAAGCCGCGTTCGCCTTATTACAGGAAATTCACAGATTTTCTCATTCTTTGCGGGAAATGTGAACTGGCCGTCGCGGTCAAACTAGGGTTCGCTTCAATTCATTTACTGAGGTCCGGCAGGAACCAAATCCTGCCAAAAAGTCAATATTCGTCTGTCTCTGTAACCCAATCCTGGATATAAAGGAGCTGTGTTAATTGGATAAACATTTAAATCCTGACATTTGTTTGCATTGTCTAATGACTGGTTCTGATTAGGCCCTGCTCAAGTGCGATGAGTAATGTGCTTTTGAATTGACTGGTGTACAGTATTGGGCCCTTGCCTTGGTGTTTAAACCCTCTTCTCTCTCTCTCTCTTCACTCAACACATTTGGCCTCTTATTCACTGGTAGTTTACTTCAGTAATTGGCTTTCACACTTTTTATAGGCTGTAATTGGGAAACATAGCTGTAGACTTGCAAAGAGAGAGTGAGTGTGTATCTGTGGTAGGTCTACTAACTTCTATCCATTGACACAAGCCAAAGAACAAATAGCAGTACATGTTATTTGGCGGTGTTTGCTGGTTTTGAGCTCTGTTCAACTGCTGCAAGGCAGCAGAAATCTGCTTATTTAGTAGTTTCAGTGCAGAACTTATGTTGGCTGTTGGTTCGTAATTGCTCTGGCATATGTTGGGACAACGGTAGATTGCGGACTGCTGATTTTGCTCTCAGTTTACAAACTTTAGGTTACAAAGCTCATTGTCTATGCTTGCAGTAACATTGTTTACAGTAGTAGTGTTCAAACTAATGAGTTTTGTGTGGTTTATTCATCCTACCCAAGGGCATGAAAGGAAAGGATGACATGAGCGACTCTGACGAAGACCAGCACGACGCCTATCTGGAGAGGATGAAGGAAGAGGGCAAGATCCGGGAGGAGGGAGGCAGCGACGAATCAGAGGGAGACAGTGGTAAGAGTGGCAGACAGCTCCACCAATCGTGGTCTCGAGACCTTGTGAAAATCCATTTCCCATCGTGATTGTGAAATATCTGCTTTTCTGCCCCCTAGACGAGTCCTTTAACCCCGGAGAGGAGGATGACGATGTTGCTGAAGAGTGAGTGTTGCTGTTTCATCATGCATTGCTGTGCAACTGTGCTGTGCAACTGTGCCATCCAACAAGTATTGGAAGGCGCTGTTTCAGTTAAACATTCTTTAGACACACACACACACACACACACACACACACACACACACACACACACTCACACTCAGCCATTGCAGGTATTACAACATGCCTGTGTGGGTACCGTACATAACATCCAGTCAGTTCAGGTCAGTGTTGGTTAGTTAGTTTTGATAGTAATTGATATTGTTTCTCGTTGGTGCTCTCTGCTGTGAAGCGCTATGAGACATGACTTTTGTATAATGCGCTGTGTAAATAAAATGGAATTGAAGAAATTCTTTTAGATTACATCAGTAGAATAGGAGACCAAGTTGGACAACTGTTTGAAGACTCAGGAACAGTGTTTTATTTACAATGGTATGCATCAAGGGAAGGACGGCATGTTTCACGTAAAGTTCCACCAGCCGCTCTAACTAGATAAGGAAGTAGCCTGACTTTAAATATGGTTCCAGGTTGATCAAAGATGGCGCTGATCAGCCCAATGGTCTGCACTGAATGAGTCCATAATCAGTGGCCAAGTAGTATGCTAGGGCAGATTCTGGGGACAATTGCAGACAGTGCCAGCACTAAAACAACCCAAGAACATATTCCACGTGGACAACAGGAATAGAATGATTTTAAAAGCGTATAACTTGTAAGACAGTTGATTCAAGCCTATCTGACATAAAGTCATAACCTGCATATGGCTCTGAAAATAATAAGAAATGTATTCTGATTCCAGTACTCAAGTTGATCACTCTGTTTTAGTGGTCAAAGCTTTTTTTTCCTCTTAATTTCATGACTTCTTTCTGTGGCTCTCCTGACTGGCAGGTACGACTCCAACGCCACGGGCAGCGACAGCGAGGACGAGAGCGGCGGCAGCGAAGAGGAGGCCAAGCCCAAGAAGTCCAAACCCAAGAAGGAGCCCGTGAAGAAGGCCAAGGCGCCCAAGGAGAAGAAGGAGAGGAAACCTCGCAAAGAGGTAAGAGCGAGGGATGAAAGATGGACGGAAGATTAAAAAGAGAGGAGGAGAGTTAATAGGAGAACAAACAGGCAATGGATGGAATTGAAAAATGGAATCGAAACGCATCCGGTTTCTGGTTTCCATTTTCCTTTTCCTCCTCCTCTGAATCCATTTAAGCAGAGGGGTTTTCTTGGCACGGCTGACAGCGGCAGCATTCTTTCATTGGGCCGCTGAGGCGCACAGCGCAGCGGGGGCCATCGGGGCTTGTCAGTAACCATTAGTGCAGCGCTGCACAGAGCCACAGCATGGAAACATGTGCCACAACACATTGCAGTAAACCTTGTGTCACTGTCGATAACCATCCCCCCCTTCCTCTTCCCTCCTGTCCACCTGCAGAAGAAGGCCAAGGACGCTGGCGCCCCCAAGAGGCCGATGAGTGCCTACATGCTGTGGCTGAACTCCAGCCGCGAGCGGATCAAGGCCGATAACCCCGGCATCTCGGTCACCGAGATCTCCAAGAAGGCCGGCGAGATGTGGAAGCAGATCGGAAAGGATAAGAAAGAGGTAACTCCGGTTAACTAGGTGGAGCTCGTTGGATCGCTTTTTAGAAACTTTGAACACTTAACCCCCTTTTAATGGGGGTTGAATGAGACAAAAGAGACCATCTCTATCTTGAAGGATAAGAAAGAGGTGACTCCCTTTGAAGTCTGTAAAATAGATATAGCTTGTCGGAGCACTTTATAGAGATTTATCATAAAATGTCTGTGTCTTCCCTAAGGAGTGGGAGAAGAAGGCAGAGGAGGCCAAGCGGCAGTATGACAAGGCCATGAAGGAGTACAAAGAGAGCGGTGGAGGTGGAGCAGCTTCTTCCTCCAAGAAGTGAGTACCCGTTGTGTTCTGCGGTCACTAGGCAACCACCATGACAACATTTGTCCTCATTCCGTGTGTTGACTCTGGCATCCTCCTGTCCATTCCTGCCTCACACAGAGAGCCAAAGAAGAAGGCAGCCAAGTCGAGCGACAAAAAGAAGTCGCCCGAGAAGGAGCGTAGCGGAGGCAACGACAGCTTTAAGAGTCGCGAGTTCATCTCCAGCGAGGACAGCTCGGACAACGACTCCGACCACGGCAAGAAGAGCAGCAAACGAAAGGTGGGCTTCCTGCAGCATCTTGCCTAAGGTCACTCCAGGACACGCCAACTGAGCAAAACTAAAATTATATGAGCTGGATCTGTGGCCTATATCCGTTTTCGTCTCCATTGTTAGCAATAAGTATTCACTACAGTGGATGGTTTTTTTTTTTGTTTCATAGATTAATGGTTGAAAGTTTAATGCCTTATTTGCCTTCCAAATTCCCTTTATTGACATTCTCTCTTCTCAGCATTCTGATGACGACGACGACGAAGAAATTGCCAGCACTCCTCCGAGTTCTGCCGAGTCTGTCTCTGACTGATAGGGCGCACATGCAGATCAATGCATTTGTGTGTGCGTACACACTGAGTTGGATGGACCAATTCTTTGTACTGCTTCATCTGTGTACATTTTTATGCACAATAGTTGTTTAGTTGTTCCACATTCCATGCTTACCAGCCTCGCCCCAAGCACATTCCGGCACTACGATTTGTCGAGACCAGTAGTCAATGTGTGTGCTGAACGTTTAAAGTGTGCTACATGTCCCATTGCGCGCTCTCAGGTATTTTTTTTTTTCCAACAATGGGGAATGGTGTAGCAGAGCGGCAAAGCACTCTGGGATATGTAGTAGTTTTCTTACATACAAGTAGATTTTTTTTTAGTTCCCCCGAAACCTGAAACTAAACTGAGGGCTTGTGAAAATAATACACTTTTATTAAACTTCTGTATTGCTCAAATAAATAATTAAATGTTTTGTAATAAAATTGCTCTATGTAGTTCAATATCTGCTTAACTTTGCTTGAGAGAGAGAGAGAGGTGTGCGTGTATGCGTGCATGCATGCATGGGTGGGTGCATGGTTACTTTATGTACATGTCCCACCAGCCGCTGCCTGTTATATTGCGGTGAAATGTGTCCGCTGCTGCCCGGGGTGGGTGAGTCAGGAGCGGTTTGCTGTGGTTTTGGAGTGGGCTGTGGGGGGGCTGGTCCAGGGGAGAGAGAGGGTCGTTTTAAAGAGCTGCGGTGACGTACAGTATGGATGAGGAAGTGTGCTGAAAGCTCTGGAGACCTGCAGCCCTGTCCTACACAAATGGATTAGATCTATCTGCTCGCTCTCTCTGCTGTAGCACAGACCCAAGACCCACCACCACCACCACCACCAGCAGCAGAGATGAGTAATGGAGGCGTATAGGAGCCCATGTTCTTAATGGGCCATTACAATACACATACCAGACACAACCGCAAATGTGCCTCACCCTGCCAGTGACATGGTTTGTAGCTCTGCTACAAACATGGTCATTCATTTTGTAATTATTATATTCCTTGTTTTTGTTTTTGTGTTCTGTTGCTTTGTCAGTCTTGTACAACCAGTGTGTCCAGGTGTTCACGCCAGTGTGCCTGTCCTCTTTCACACTACTGATGGGCTCTGGTCTTCATGATGTACAGAACTGAAAGCAAGTGACACTGCTACAAATTTTGGGTCCCACGACAGAAAATAATTATTTTAAACATTGAAGTTTTTTGGGCCCCAGGCTCTTGGAATCATCCTAACCTTTCACCCCCTGGAAGCTCCCCTGCTGGGGACTATGATAAGAATATTCCTCGAGAAGCCAAGGCCATTAATACCATTAACAGAGAGAAAAATTCCAGTGATGGAAGTTTCAATTCACAACAAAGAGCACCAGCGAGCAACGTGAACATTCAGTTCTTGCTACATTCGAGATAATGGAGCCGAGCTTGATTGGGTCATGTTACCCAAAATTTCTGAAACTCAACAAATGAAAAACACAACAATGTACAATGTAGTTACAACGTAGTTCAAAGGCAACTAGAATAACATGACTGACTTAACACTTAGGTCTAGGGCGTGCAGGGGTGTTTTTGTGAATGGGAGGTGTGACTTATCAGGACCCCTTTTAAGATTATTACTCATAGCTTTAGTTCCATCTTAGCCCTTCATTTAGCCTTATAGCAGAAGGTTTTGGAGCTTGTCTGACAACAGTGTAGCCCTACACACTATAATTAGAGATAATCACTGCTCTTTAAAAGCTCTTTTGGTTTCATGGCGTCAATGCCATTTCAATAATCGTTACAAAGGGATCATTAAATATTTAAGGCACATGCTTTCTAAGTTTTGCGTCAGACCCTGTACTAGTTTACAGTAATTGCCAGAAAATGCTAATGTAAGACTTACAGAATAATATAACACTGCTGTTCAATTTTCTTATCTCCATCTCTTTTTATCACTTTCCATTCTGACTAACTGGAATACTGGAATTGTTTTTTGGTTTGTGTGTGTGTGTCTGTCTGTCTGTCCATGCACACATGTACATCAAGCTTTTTTCCTTGTTTCCCCCGAATGAGTTACAGTAGTAATTGCATCAGTGATGTAAAATGTCACTATTTGTCTTTTTCTCATTCAGCCCATTTCCGTCACTGGGCACCCTCCGTCTATCTCCCTGGTGTTGCATTTCATGAAAATTGCTTTAAGAGGACACAAATGAGACCGCAGACAAACTTGCGTGCCTCAAAGCCCCCATACTCTCTCTCTCTCTCTCTCTCTCTCTCTCTCACACACACACAAACACACACGCACATAATACCACTAACAACCGTTTTTCAGTCCATGTCATGGGAATCCTACTGATATTGCCATTGATCAATAAATTCTTCCCTAGGCTGTTGGGCTCGCCCCTTGAGCCGTCGGAACTGCCCAAGGTTTCTTCCTTTACCATAACAAGTAAAAACAAAAACGCTGCTAGGGAGTTTTTCCTTGCCCCTGTTGCTCATTGGGCCTCTTGTGTTAAGTGCTTTGAGACATGCCTTTTGTAAAAATGTGCTATATAAATAAAATTGAAATTTTCTCACTTATATACAAGTAAAAGCTGTCCAAAAATAGATTAACTAATACCTGAAACACAAAATAAACACATACATGTTTACAATGACACAGTGTTCTACAGCAACCAAAGAGTTCTAGAATTATCCAGTTAAAAATATTTTTTCATTCTTACTCTTCTGTTTGGATCACATTTCTTTGTAATTTCACTAGGATTGTCACTGATTTCATCGAGTGTAAATGTGAATTATTTTTACTGATCTCTTTAGCTGTCTACAACATTTAACAAAAAATGATCAGTCTGGAGTGACTGTGGTGGGGGGGGGGGGGGGGTGGTGAACGGTGAAAGGAAGGAGGATAAAAGGGAGGGCCATCTCTCTCCCTCAGCATCAGCATCACTATCACTCTCCCCCTCATTTGTTAGGGCTTGTCATTGATGCTCTTTGCACACTAGGCACACTGTGGTGGCCAGCTGGAAGTGGCTCAAAACATTGTCTTCGCAGTCTGATTCACAGCAAAAAGAGATCTCCAGAAATTATTGTGAAGTGACTTTGTGCTGTTGCAACCAGTCAAAGGGAGAGCAACAATGTGGGGCTGTATCACAGACTTCTTCACCTATGAGACAACCAAGTCTGTGGTGGTCAAGAGTTGGCTAGTTGGAACCATCAACCGCTTTGTGCAGCTCCTCATTATCATCTACTTTGTCGGGTCAGTATTAAACCTTTTAACATGGTCCCACGTGGAATTTTGTGTTCTTAGAATTATGATGATTCTGAAGTTGTTTTCCAATGTTGTCTAGAGTCTAGACTATTCTATTTTAATCTGAGTAATTGAGTTCTATCTTAATGTGAGTGGGTAAGTTCGAATTACATAAAGAGCTCATAGTCACTCAAAAGTATGTTGTGTGGACTAGTCAAAAGCATTTTATCATTTAAAGACTAATCTTTCAAAATTTGAGACAAACGGTGGAATTACACAATAATGGTAGCTGCAACCCTACTGTGGTAGTACTTGCAACCCTACTCAAGAATGCATACTACATTAAAGTAGAGATGGGAAAGCCTTTCTTTGGCTGTTGAATTTAATTAAGTGTAATCTGTGAATTGAATTTAAGGTCGCATTTCTTCTGTCTGGAGGCCTTGTTTGTAATGCCATGACAATATTTAATCTGCCTATTGTTTGATTTCAGTACATTTGGAGTTCAAGAAAAAGTTGTGCATCTCAATGCACCTTAGAGTTCAAACTTTTTCTTATATGCTTGAGCTAGATATATCAAATGAGTGAACGTGAGTTACAGAATTGAGTATGGGTGTCATTTTACAGATGGTCCTGCTAAGGTTTTTGTGCCCACCCTCGATCCGTAGTACTTTAGTCCTTTAGTTTAGTCAAGCTATTTTTCTTTTTTTATAAAAAAAAAAAAAAAAACTCCAGCCCTGGAACTCTTTAAAGGGGGTCAATGGGATTAGGATATTGTTGTTGATTGTTGTTGTTGGTGCGCTGTTGGAGGATGGTGTCCTGAACAGCCCACTGAATGTTCCCATCTCTGATCTCTGCAAAGTCCAGCCACCTGTCACATCTGGTCTGGTCCAGTCAGACAGAGCTAGAGTCTAATAGAGGTTAAAGTGAACCGAACCACTTGGGTGCCATACATTGGGTGTCATATTGTCTCTCCAATGTACATCAATGATCGTCATCTCTGCAGGAGGCCAGCAGTTACAGTGTTCTGGGAACCGAGGAAACCAATGCAAGAGGAGAGCCTTAAAAGCAGACTAACGTAGAGAAAATCAATATTCCCCCGTGTCCCATGTGGCACTGCAGCACAAGTGGACTGAAACTGAAGCAGGAAGAACAGGACATGTTTTGCTTTTCAGTGTATATATCTGTGTGTGTGTGTGTGTGTGTGTGTGTGTGTGTGTTGGTTGCTACCACAAGGGTATGTTACCTAGACATGCCCTATTGGTAGCAAATATCATTGCTGGACAGGATGCATCACCTGGACAAATAGCAGAAAAGCCTAAGCTCCACAGAGATCCACAGAAGAGGTCCAGGGATGGAAGAACCTAGAGGAGGTCTAGGGGTGAAATCAGAAAACAGGGGATGAGGACAGAAAATAGAGATGGGAGAACAGGTTGAACAGCACACTTAAATAAGCCAGGGTAAAATGACATGACTTTGTGACCCTGTCGCAATAACTCACTATAGGCCTTTAGCACAGCTGTTTTTTTCACCCTTTAGCACAGCTGTTTTTTTTCACCAACCTAGCAGCATAAGGAAAAATATATTTTAAAGTCAAAGTCAAAGTCAGTTTTATTTGTCAATTTCTTCAAATGTACATGACATACAAAGGAATCAAAATTACGTTTCACACTTGTCCCATGCGTAGACGTTGACAACAATAAAGTGCAGATGCACAACAAAAACAGTTCTAAACATTAAGGTAATGTTAGGTAAAAAAAAGTAGGGCATTATACTTAGGGCATTATACTTAGGGCATTTTAGTAATCGTCTATATTTAAAGTTTTAGAATGAGATTTTTTTTTTTTTTTTTTACAAATATTTCAATTCTGGTCATACAGGTTCATGATATCATTAACGATGTAGGGTCATGACCTTTTTAAATATCCGCTTTAATCACATGATTGTGCATTATTGATGTTCATATTGTTAATGCTAATGGTGAGTCATTTTCATCCCATCACACACTATAATATTGGCTTGAATTACGTCGTTCCATGCAATTCTAACCCATTTGTCTCCCTGGTTCTCCTAAATGTCTGCCTCTCCGAGTGATTCTGTTTTGGCATTAGGTCTATTTCTGAAGGGTATTGGTATGGTTGCACCAGAACAAAATGAGGCTAACATGCATGTATTCCCAGACACTAAACAGGCTTTATTGATCACTCATGTTACAGTGGTAATATGCAATAAAGCAGTTCTGAGAATCTTTTGGCCTTGTGGTTTGGTGTGGTCCGGCACTTTTATGGACATCTCCCCTCTTACGCCTTCAGACTCCATTTAGACGGATGTTTTCCAGTGCCTTCAAAAATAGATAGCATAGCATTTCAAGATGTAGCTACCCATATCCCTAATTACATCTTGAATTTGCTCTAATTGCTAGTACATTACCACACAACTAATGCATTTGCTAATTAAATTGTCTTGATTTTTTACAAAAACATTTTCATGTAATTTTTATGTTTGTTCCTATGTAGTAATTTTTGGTCTGTGTGTGTGTGTGTGTGTGTGTGTGTGTGTGTGTGTGTGTGTGTCAGTTGGGTATTTCTGCATGAAAAGGCTTATCAAACTAAAGACACTGGGGTTGAGTCAGCCGTCATGACTAAAGTTAAGGGATTTGGCCGTTACAACAATCAGGTGATGGATGTGGCAGACTATGTGTTTCCTCAACAGGTCAGATCCTCTACAGAATAATTTGAATCGCTCTGCAGATTATTTTTTAAAATCTTGAGCATATAATAACATATAAACTCCTCCATCTCTTTTCCTAGTGAGTTACGAGCATTTATATTCCCTTCCCCACAGGGCACCTCAGTGTTTTGCATTGTAACTAGACTCATCCTGACACTAAACCAAACACAAGGACTTTGTCCACAGGTGAGGCTACCACAGTGTGGGCACTATTGCCATGGGTTATGAACAGAATGAATATCTTAAAACTGAACCCCAGGTCATTTCATGTGATTGGCTTGCTTTCACAGTATGGACAGAAGTATCGATGTGCTCAGGACTCCGACTGTAACAAACACCATGGATCACTACTGGCAGATGGTGAGCGTTCTCTCCCTCTTACTTTTTTCGTTTTTTTTTCTGTCTCTCTTTTATCTCTTTCTGTCTCTCACCTTGTATACATGTGCGTTCTTCTAAATATATTATTCAGCAAATACTGTACATGATTATTTGTAAGTCTGTTCATTTACATGTTATCTATTTGGTATTTTCATGCCTTTAAACATGGCCCTCTTTTTTTCAGGCATTTTTACTGGCCACTGTCTGAAAGAGGAGGGACAGTGTCAAATTGAGGGCTGGTGTCCAACAGAAAATGACTCTGTACCAGCGTAAGTCTACACACACACACCGAATATATTTGTTGATTTTTTTTTGTCTGTCACATTGAAATGCTTCAGATACACCCCCTCTGGCCCACCTGTAAGAGTAGATGGGCGGGTTTGGGATTGATTACTCCTGCAGTCCATATTTAAGGGCCTGTTTGGCAGCTGGCTGCCTATGTGGGAATTTTTCAGTGGGCTTGCTTTCAGGAAAGAAAAAAGATCTCTCACACTCACATACCTAACCAACAAACTAAAACTGTGCATGTCTGCCTGATCTCCTTTAATCTGAAATATTCCCAATATGAGCATGTGTGAGGGCCCAAGGGGGTAAGAGACTAAAACATTAACAGCACAAAAAAAACACAAACTTAACCCTGTTCTTTTTTCCAGGGAATATATGGAGGAAGTCAAAAACTTCACCATTTTCATTAAGAATAGTGTTCGCTTTGCTCACTTTGACATCACAAGGTGGTTACACACAAACTTACACACACACACACACACACACACACACACACACACACACACATTATTCGTATATTCACAAACAAATATAGAAATATATTATTAACATAGCACTTTACCTTTATGTTTCCACTATGTGACTTGATATACCCTGTCTCTTCACTGTGTCCGCCAGAGGAAGTTTTCCTCCCAATGTTGAGCTGAACTGTATCTATGATCCTGTCAACAACACTTTGTGCCCAATCTTCAGAGTGGGAGACATACTAAGATATGTAAATGAGAGCTTCATTGGAATAGCTAAAAAGGTATCATTTTTATAAATGTGTTGATTAATAAAAGGTTAAACCTTTAACTCAGTTTTACTATTTTTCAATAGTCAATTCCTATTTGAGTGAGTATAGTATACCTATTCAATGAAAGACACAAAATAAATCCGAGCAGTTTTGGTATTGCCATTATGCCTATGCTTTTCCTCTACTTTTGTTGTCTTTCTCTCACCTCTATTTAGGGTGGTCAGATTGGAATTCATATCAGATGGATCTGTGACTTTGACCAACCTGTGGATAAATGCAATCCTTCCTACACCTTCACAAGACTGGATGAAGCATTTGAAGACAGCAATATTTCCAAAGGTTACAATTTCAGGTGCTGAAGACTTTGTCTGTAATACAAGCACACACACATACACACGCACACACACATCCAAATACACATACACACAAATTCTCTCTCTCTCTCTCTCTCTCACACACACACACACACACACTCACACACAAATAGCATGTTTCAGTTTACATGTTCGTTTTTTTTTTTTTTTTTTTACAGATTTGCGAAATACTACATGACCCCAGATAAAGAGGAATATCGGACACTCCACAAGGCCTTTGGCATCCATTTTGATGTTATGGTGTCTGGCAATGTAAGTGGTCTGAACAGGTTGCATTGAGCCCCACATCTTCTAAATAGGTTGGCCACCACTAAGCTGTAGTTCTCACAACAGCATGTGAATAAAGTAAATTTTACTTTCATGCATTTTGGATGGCAGGCTGGAAAGTTTGACGTGATCCCAACACTTATCAACGTAGTTGCAGCTTGCACATCAGTGGGACTGGTAAGCCGTAGCTATATGTATGGGTTATATACTGATATACTGACTATTTCAGATAAATTGCCATAGCCATATTCTCATTCAACTGCCTTTGTTGCTGTCTGCTAACTCATCTCTAGGCAACAGTCCTCTGTGACATCATTCTTCTAAATTTCCTAAGAGGTGCGGAGCAGTACAAGGCCAAGAAATTTGAAGAGGTAGGAAAAGGCATGACTTGCTTTTGCAATGTGTTACAAATGTGCTTTACTATAAAACATGACCAAGATATCTCATTCTTTGTCTCTGTCAGGTGTCTGATAATGACATAATTGCTGAGATCCAAAGCCAAAGTCAAAGTAAAACCCAAAGTCTTCAAACTCTCAGTAATGAGGCAAAAATCACAGAAGACTTTGAAACTGTTTCTAATGGTCGGCAGCCTTAAATTCCTTAACAGAACTTGTTTAACCCCTTACATCATTTGCTCTTCTCCCACACTCTTTTATTTCTAGTTTAACATCTATTCACAAGACACAAAAAACTGCATGCCTAACCTGTACTAGATAAGCTATTGTGAGTTTTATCTCTTGTTACTCAGGATAGCTCATTTTCAACACATATAGAAATACAAGCGGTATTTACATGGTACACATGTGTGATGGTTCACTTTTTTATATATAAAACTTAAGCATAACATTAATAAAGCACTGTACTGCAAAGCTGAATCCTCAATAGCAATGTGCTTTGGTAATCATTAAGACTAAGCTGAGTGAGTGACAGTCATTTCCAAATATGAATACAAAACTGTAATATGAATAACAACAATGGCCATTACGGTTTCATACACTTGTACTTGATACCGCCAATGTTTACATTTATAATCAAATAAATAATCTGATAAATAACTTGCTATGTTGTAAGTCACTTTACTGTACTGTGAGACATGAGAACAAGAACATGTATAAATGTTCCATATATAGTAATATCAAGTAAAAAGTGTTCAGGTTTATGAAGCTGCATATATACCTTCTATGTCACCTAACAATTATAGTTGTCATGAAAAGTCCATCCATCAAGGCTCTTTCTTCACTGGGTCTGTTACTTTGGCTCACTGATGATGTGTATAGCCTCTTGTAGCTTATGTCACTAGTAGCCTCCTCCTACACTTTGGTGGTCTTTGGTGAGTTTCAGTAAAGATTTAAAGGATTGTGCTGTATAGCGCACAGGTGTGGTAGAAGACTCTAGTTTGTAGAACAGCCTATAGCACATTTCTCATTCCTTAGCATTACTGTGCGTGTGCATGCACTTGGAAGAAATGCGTAAAATTGGAGAAAAAAAATTATAAAAAGTTATTGCCGTTAAACAGATGTTGTGTTTTGTGTTCCCTTTATAACATGCTGTGTTCTACAAAAATCAATAATACTGTTAAAATTAAAATGTCACTACATACAAAACATGTGCTAAAAAAACTTTGGTAACACTTTCTATGAAGGTTGTATTTATAATGCCCTATGAATGCATTCATAGTATTTTATAATGCATCTGTAAAGCATTGTAATGCTCATTATAACCATCTATATGTATTCACAACTCATCATAACCAGCGTTATAATGTATTATGATAACTAATTACGAATGATTATAACTGAAATCTGAATAATGCATTATAAATATATCAATATCTGCCTATTCACTTGTCAAGTTTTATAATGCAGCATAACTTCTTTGCTTTTCTAAACCCATATAGTGATGCATCATGAGTTTTGAATTCTACTATAGTGTTGTATCTGTAGATATAAGTATTTACAATAACCTATAGCACATCATTATAAATAGCTATGCAATATCATAAGTGTTATTTGCCAGCTTTAAGTAAAGTGACAAAAACATGACACTATTATAAACAGATATAAGTACGAGGAGTAA
Organism: Limnothrissa miodon; assembly: GCA_017657215.1. Lineage (NCBI taxonomy): Eukaryota > Metazoa > Chordata > Actinopteri > Clupeiformes > Clupeidae > Limnothrissa > Limnothrissa miodon. The sequence continues at coordinate 1,558,984 of JAGFZM010000093.1, read as the reverse complement.
TGAAAGGTGCAATGAACAGAGTCTGGTATCTTTCCCCCATGTGCACAATATTATAAAGCACTATGGCAATATCATAGGAGTTACTTGTCAGCTTTAGGTGAAGTAGTACAACTGAACTGTGGTCATAAGTAGATATAAGATCATAATAAACAATTATGAGGCACAATTAACTCAGTAAATACAAAAGGAAAGCACTTTTCATTTTTTTTATTGGAACAAAATACAGGAAATACAGGAAATTGGACGACAACAGTCCAAAATTGCTTAGCACTCATTTAGATTGTATTTTCTTTTATCGTGTATGATGCGTCCAATTATGCTCACCATCATACAATAACATTCTGTTTTTTCAATTATTACAATAGGCTACTGAACATTTTAGTGCTTTTCATGAAAAAGAATAAAAGGCCAATAGCCCAACAATAACATTGAAACAGTAACCGTAACAGTGACAAGATAATCAAGTATCTTGACTCTAAAGACCTAAGACCTAATGTTGTGCTATAGGAAGCAACTCCCCGTCCATTTTCATTTTATTTATTTTTTGCAAAACTTCGGGAGTCAGGGTTGCTCGGCACCTTTGAATGAAGGCAGAAAGTGTCTCCGTTTGCTCATTCCACTGCAATGTGTCAAAGACATCCGGTGCTGCCAAGTGTATTTCGGCGATGACTGCGGTGCGCGAAATTGTATTTCTGTCGACACCAACTGCTGCAAAAGCAGCTTTCATTGACTGGCCCTTTTTAAAAGCTTCCAGAGCAGCAACATATCTTAGGATGATCCCTTTGGTGTTTCGCACTAAACAGAAAAAGGTACAAGAACAACAACAAAGCTTTAATAATACCATGGCTGCAATAATAACTCCAAACATACCCAGCCAGCAGCACTGTAGATAGTTTAGCATAATGATGGATGCTCAGACAATATCATTACAGTTTAACATATGCTGTAGTTACTTTTGTTGCCAGCTGTTTAGACAATAAGAACACCTTATGGATTAGGAGGTTCAAATATTCAAGTCTCTGGCTAGCATATGTATGGGAAATACTTACTGCGAACACGAGTGTGCACAGCTTCACTAGACTTCTTCTGACACTTCTTCTTAGGCCTATGCTTCCCTTTAAGTTTGACATTTTCAGCTGATGAATCAGAGAGGCTAGAGGATGGATCCTCTGGAGCAGTTTCTTCGGACGTTGAAGGCCGTGGGAAGGCTGTGCTTGTGCATGGTTTGTGCATGTGCTTGTGCATGGTTTCGGATAATCTATTTAACACAAAAAGGAGAAAACGGTTGACACATAATGAGGTGCCGATTGCTATATTATTGACATGCACTCATTCAGTTAATGCAGGTGTCAGGAACAAAAACAACTATGCTGTATCAACAAGATGGCCACTTGTGAAAGACCCACATGTGTAAGTAGAGTATGTTATATTATGTCACCTTGTTTCTTAGTTGGTTTCATCTTCTTTTACATTTTTTTTTTTCATCTATTTTATTCATCTTTTTATTATCAATTTTCTTTTAAAATCTCATTAATGTTCATTTTATTATTTATTTTCGTTAATGATCATTTTACTTCATATATTTTATATTTCCTCTCCTTTTTTTTCATCTATTTTATTCATCTTTGTATTATCAATTTTCTTTTAAATTCTCATTTTTAACACACTCGTTTGTTGCCTTGTATTGTATTTTGTTTTGGTCTCTGTACAGCACATTGAGTTGCCACTGTGTATGAAATGCGCTTTATAAATAAAATTGCCTTGCCTTGCCTTAGGGAAGGCACTGCAAATGAGCGCATCCTTCTTGGCAAGTTCATCCTGTAGGTATGCTTTATCCGCCTTCAATATGGAGATTGTTTCTTCCCTAAGGTTGGCCTTTTCCTTTTCTGCCTCCAGCTTCATTTTCAGCATTGCAATTTCATGTGTTGCTGTTGGGGCTGGAGCTGTTGGACCAGGTAGATCTGCATCATAGAAGAAAGCAAACCAGAAAAGTTGTGAGCACAGAATCACCTTGTTTATAAAGTCATGACGAATGAATTGGGTTCTATGGAGCTGTACTCCCTAAATGCTGCATTTCATTAGACACATTTTTCCTCTTACTATTGCATTCATACATACAACACAGGAGAATCTAACATTACAATCAGTTGGTAAACAAAAATGTGGATTATTTTATTGTAAAATCCCTTCCAAAGTGTCTGTCACATAACTCAGCCAGAATGCTAGTGAGTCAGTAGCACTGATCCCAATAGAATATCACAACAACTATTTCTTTATTTGAGATCAGTGGTCAGGGGTAAAATTGTTCACAAATGAGAAACATAATGCACGTAGGTATTTGTAAATTTCACTTTTGGCTGACAATACATGTCCAGGTTTCTAAAAATAAAGTGCCATACCACACATACATGTGAAAATTGTTTAGCCACGAAGCTCCAAAATCCGCCAATGATTTTCCCACTGACTCGCTACACCCCCTAGCGGAGTTGCAATATAAATTGCATGCTTCTTCCCTGCTAAAAGTGAAAGTATCACACGCACGTGTGCATAAACTGTTGATAAACTGACTTAATGCAGGTTCATTTGACACATTCTCCAACTACAGTTGATATATGTAGGTATGTTTTAGGTTTATTTCAGTGTAACTGACTGCAAAAACGTCATTCTTTCCATACACTGAATTAACTGCGACATTTTTCTTTTATTCAAAAAAAAACGAGACACTCTAGCGAATGTTCCCAAAACTGAATGTCCTGCCAACTACACCAAGAAGCAGCAAGTCTATACAATGCACTTACCTTCGCGATTTGGTGAGGAATTCAACTGCGTAGTCGTAAGGTTGATGGTTCCAGTGCCACTTGCTTTGGAGCGCAACGGGATTTTGCGCCTTGCGGGACTCATGTCTGTGAATGCAACAAACAAGTTAAATTTAGAGTTTGCTTTTTACTTGGGTCACGTCGAACAATTATTAACTTCCAACACATTTTCCTACACTTAGTCATAATTAATTTGTATATTTATCGTCAAATTCATCAATAAACTGGCTGCTGTAACAAACATGGCTAACCATGCATGGTTAGCTAATCAGCTAATATAAAAATTACCTTGCAGACAAGTGGAAATTATGACTTTAAGCTTATACATATTTATAGAAAAGTCAATGTTGCAACCATAGATTCGCACAAAGACCATATGTTACATCTAAAATTAGTTTTTACCTTTTCCGTAGATTCCGTAGATTCTCAGTCAGTAGCTTTTCTCCTGTTCTCTGGTTCACCGTTTACATCTGGCAAGCAGCGCAGCCTGATGATGTCATTATCAAATATAGCGCTCAAACTTGTTTTCGTGTTAACCAGAACTCTGCTGGTGTTAACATGACCAGGTCTAGGATGCTTAAAAATGATGTTTTACAGCTTCTGCGTGCTCAGAATTCAATACAACATAAACGAAAAGTTGTAATATGGATGCAAAAGCATGGTGTTTTGTGGCGCCATATGAATTGCCAAAAGTGCCAGAGGTCCATGAAACTTTCAAAAATGAATCACCAAGATGGATATCGTTGGTAAGCCGTCTTTTTAGCTATTCTGTCTGTTTAGCTTTAATGTAGTAGACATATACTATCTATTATCTGATAGGTTACTGATTATCTTTTTTTTAGTCTGAAACTTGTGTGTTTTAGTGTTTGCTAAAAACCAAAATCTTTCAGGATCTGCAAGGCTCGTTCCTGTCGAGGGATGGCTTCTGTTCGTAAGGGGACTATTTTCTACAGATCACGCAGATCTTTACAGAATCATTTAGAATTCATATACAGGTAAGGTCATATCCACGCAGTAGCCCAGACTTATGAAAACAAGCGAAAGCCGATTTTTATTTTTGATAAAAAATTATCATTTCAGTTATCATAGGGATTTTCACTTGATCTGCTAGCTAGCCTACTAGCATGACACACGCTTACACAGGCCTACATTTTCTTGTGCATGCTGAAAGAAAGCTTGCATTTGCAGTATTTATACGGTAGGCTGCACCAATTTTGTCTTGTAACTACAATAAAACATTTAAAATAAAATAATAGAAGTTGTAGCTTAGGCTCCTCGATTAAATTATTTTAAATTGTGCAATGATGCCCCCTAGAGGTGGTCTGGTAGGCCTACAGTGGGAAATCGCATGAAATTGCTCTTGGACATGTTTGGAACAGTAGGCCTAGAGTGGTGCTGCGCAACTGTTCACGTGTTTGCATTTACATTTACATTTACATTTATGCATTTAGCAGACGCTTTTATCCAAAGCGACTTACAAAACGAGGATAACAATCAAGCTACATAGCAGAAACCTTAGGGAGCATAGTGCTAGGGGATAGTGCTTCAGTTCATTTTAGTGCTAGGATAGAAGATGCAGTTTTAGATGTTTGCAGCAGTGAGCTCTCACATCAGCACACCTACTTTGGTAGGCTAGACACTGCATACCGTAGGCCTACACAACTGTTGTCTTTGTCACAGGTTCTCACAAGGACTGAGAATGAGACAGGTTGATCTAATGGATGATGGTGTGGCAGCAAGCAGCAGGACGCTAACCCGAATGGCTGCCACCTTAAGAAAGGTATATATTTTCCGATTCTGCTGATTCATTTTCTATTGCTTTAAAACCAGCACTGTTAATTTTCGTAAGCCCTAACCTGTTTGTTTTTACCCAAGATGACCGGTCCAAATGTCTGCTTCAATAATGAAACCTTGTAGACCAATTTGTACTACAAGGCTGACACACATCAGTGTATCATTTGCCAATTAACAACAAAGAAATGAAAGACAAAATAAATATTTTATGCTCACTACATTTGTCTACACTAGAGACTTACTCTAAATTACCCTTTTACTGAACTTGACTAAAATGATTTTCTATAAAACAAAAAAGCCTGTGATATCCTATCTTTTTGCTCTCAGGTCTGTGTGCGAGCAGTAAAAAAACTCAAACGTTGTGGAAAAATGAGGGTTGGTGGCCGCCATTGTTTTGTTATGCTTGATGAGAGCAAATTCTCACATAAAAGAAAGGTAATGTAGCCTAATGACACTTGATCCATTAAATGAACAATACTTATCACCTCTGTTTGGATCCCTGATTATACTTGTGTATTATGTATATTTTATGCATTACTGTGTTTGCAGCATAACCGTGGAAGGGTTGGGCCATCCTGGCGCCGCACCAAAAAATGGGTTTTTGGTATTCTAGAGGTAGGACAGAAGACCAGAAAGCCTCTTCTGAAGATTGTTCGAGGACGATCACAAATTGATCTGTTGCCCATCATTCAGCGTCATATTAGAAGGGGCTCAGTTATCATCTCTGATGAGTGGAGAGCGTACTACAGGGTATTAGAAGAGCTGGGCTTCAGACATTACACAGTATGTCACAAAAGAAATTTTGTTGATCCGACTAGCAGAGCCCACACTCAGAATTTAGAACGTGCTTGGCAGACATTTAAAATGGATGTTTGGCGACATCGTGGCAACCGCTCATCAAAACTTTTAAAACAACACCTGAAAGTTATAGAGTGGGAGTACTGGCTAGCTAGAAATCATGGGGCACACATACTTGGACGCATCATACATGATATAAGAAAATACAATCTACATGAATGCTGAATGCATTTCATTTGGTACAGAGGGTCTGGGAACACTGTATTGAGAATGGTTCTCATTAGGTTTCTGCTGAAGTTTAAACCGATTTGATCTGCCTTTACTCAATCACTAACGCCTGGTCGTCACGTATGCAACGCATTCTCAATACAGCGTTCTGTACGACTCTGTACGAAATGAAATGAAAGTACAGGGCAGGGCTGGCGAGGGCGAGGCTAGTCGTTTGAGGGCTTATTGTTGGACTGTTGTCGTCCAATTTCCTGTAATATACAGTAATATTTTGTTCCAATAAAAAAAATTAAAAGTGCTTTCCTTTTGTATTTACTGAGTTCATTCAGAAAATAATACTCAAATAAGTACATAATAAATATATAAATAAATAAAGAATAGACACATAAATAAATTAACAAACTGACCACAGACCGCAGACCAGTAGAAACAATCAATAGAGATCCATGTAACACACACACACTCACTCACTCACTCACACACACACACACGCAATGCAGAGATCTATTACC